>VYZV01020554.1:141719-175402 GCA_013401275.1 Pandion haliaetus | reverse complement strand
GAGGAAAGCAGCAGTCTTTAATTGGTTGGTCTTAGAAGCAATATTTGAAAATCTGAAGTACAAAATCTTGTCTCTTTCCAACAGAGCTGGAGTATTTCAACAAACTTATCTGCATTCAGCCAAGGTAAATGTCAGGTCAGGAGGCAATGGAAAAACAACTCTCCTTCCCAAAAAGCCAAAACAACTTCCTTCGTGGTATAGCATGTGGCCATGCAAAGAATGCAAGAACCGGGAACCGAAACCAGGGTTTCTGCTAATGAACTTTAAATGGTTGCTAATTTTTTAAATTCCTGATAAGCAGCACTGCTGCCTAGACAACGGCTCATGGGACCTTGGAGGAAACTGGCTGGGTGATGATATCATCTCATTAGCCACACTGCTTTCTGTTTTGCAGCGTATTTTATTTTCCAGTTTGTTTGGAGAGAAGAACAGGTCCAAGAAAACAGAGAGATCAATTTACAAAGCACTTTGGAAAAGTGCAAGTTGATTAGAATTTTCTGAGTATGGCATATTTTTCTTACCAAATTTTGAAATCTGTCTTAAAAAGAAACATACTTCAGTGTGTGCAGCTCCTTTGTTTCTGTTTTCATAAAATCCTCCATCTGGGCTTCACTTGCAATATGGGTAGCACGTACTGGGGTAGAATTCCTCACGAGAAGGGAGAAGGAAGGAAAACATTTCAAAATCATTCTTAGAAGCTGGTGATTTACTTCTGTGGCATTTTCTCATGAGTAGAAGGAAGGCAGCATGGCAGGCAGGTAGGAAGGCAGGAAAGCAGGCAGGATGGAAAGAAGGAAGGTAGGCAGGCTGGAAGGCAGTCAGACAGAAAAGGCAGGCAGACAGGAAAGAAGGAAAGCAGGCAGAAAAGGCAGGCAGGCAGGCGGGCAAGAAGGAAAGCAGGTGGGTAGGCAGGAAGGAAGGAAGGAAAAGCTTTTATTAACACGGGCTTTGCATAGTACCCTGATGGAATACTGGCTGTGATCAGAGCTACAGTGAGTATCTAGTCCTTAGTCAACTTAATTGTTACGCATGCAGACTAGACTGCATATAATAAGAAAAACACTATCTAAAATCTGCTTTAAAGTTATTTAACCAGAACAAATCATCTGGGAAAGTACAAATATTTCTAACTGGAAAAATATCTCTATAGCTGAGCTAGGCCCGACAGCAAACCTTAATGAATTATTAGTACCTTTATTGTTTTCTTTGGCCCCTGTGCACTATATTTGTAAAAAAAGTCAGTAAAAAAGAGAACAATTGTAAAAAGCAAATATTTTGTACAAAAATACAAAGTTTTAAAAGCTCTTAAAAGTATATTCCATATTATTGATAAGAGTTGGACTATATATATATTTTTATATAAAATCTATATATTCGTGTATCTGTATAATTTTCCTACATTTGGGATTTTAGCAAATGAACCATACTGTTTACACAGTTGCTTTATATGTTTTTCTATATGAGTGACCAACAGTCTTACTCAGATTGACAGAATGTCTTTTCTCAGAAGACACAAGTTGCTTATGTATGTGTTACTGGTTGGGAAGAAAATCAGTAACAGAATTAGTCCAATGGTATGTCCTGATGCTGTGGGTTGAAAGGGCTCAAATAATTGCAGGATGGTGGAGAAGAGTTGATGCTGAATTCCTTTATGCATTTAAACCAGTTTTCAGTGCTTGCTTTTGTGTTTTTTGTTTTTGTTTTGGTTTTTTTTTCCAATTTTGGTAGGCAATGTTGCTCTCTCCCAGGATTTTCTTCGTCTTTAAGTAAATTTCCATAATATGTAGGTATCTGTAAAGTCACAGCCTATTAAACTCCAAATATTTGCGCTACAGTATGAGAGAAAAAAGAAAAACAAAAACAAACAAAAAAAAATGTAAAAAGCTTGTGAAGATTAAATGCATTTCCAAAAAGAAAAGGTATGCAAAAAATTTAAGTGGACTCATTCAGATCCTGTAAGTCCTGGAGGACAAATATTTGTAAACCATCAAGTTTACCTAAAATAACAAATGTGTGTAGGAAAATGAGGGCAAATTACATTCTTACTTACACATGGTCCTTCACTCTGGACATCCAGAGTTATACACACACAAAGCTTGTTCAGCACTTTGTTTTGTTTTGTTTTATGGGGGCATTTCTGTGGATGGGATGTAATTTTGGCTCTAGCTGACATTTCCATCTGCCTTCACTGAAATTCAGCCTACAGGTTTGCAACTGGAGCAGCCAGGCACCCTTGGCAAAGCAATGTTTAAACAGGTTGTATGGCGGAGATAATGTTTTAGGCAGAGCCCCACCATGAACACAAATACCACCTAACTCTGTGATGACAGGGCTGGGCTCTAAGCAGCCATTGGAACCACCCACCCTCTGCCATTGCAGAAATGCCTGTTTAACCAGAAAGAGATGCCCTGTGGCAATCACCTGGGTGACTGCTGGGCCACATTGGCAGTTTATGAGTCCTTCACTCCAACTGCAACAGATGAGTTGCTTATGGCCTGTGGACCCAGCCTCTCAGCCCTATGGGACATCTCCTGGCAGCGGTGGGAATTTTAAGACCTCCTTAGCAGTCATCAAGTGCCTCATGTTGCACAAACTCTCAAAAGAGAGTCTTTTTGTTTTTTGAAGGCTTGTCCCTGAGCTATCCTTAGACCAGCTTTCCCCCTTGTGTGGCCATTGAGTCTATCAAAACAGCTTCCAGTGTGGCTAGGCTCTGCAGCACATGCCAAATAACGCCTGAAATTATAGGTATGTTTAAAGTCTACAGGAGATGGTCAAGATGCAGAGTATGACATGGCTACAGCCAGCTTGGAGGTTGCTCTTTTGGAGTGCAATAGATCCAGTATCTGCATTACAAGTGCACTTTGGGCTGGATCTGAGTAGAAATGCTTCACATGTGATTCCCTCTCTTCCTCAACAAGGCACTGCCATTGCATCTAGCCTGGATCCTCTGCCCTCTAGCTGTGGAAAATTTACTATGGGTAGGGTGAAATAAACAAACCAAGGGTCTTGCTTACCTTTGTCCATGTCTTTTTCACAAATGAAATTGTTAACATCTTCACAGTAGAAGTCATTCCAGAACCCAGCATAGATCAACCCCGCGCAATCTTCCCCTGGCTCATGCCCGTGGCTCCAGTTATCAGGTTGCCCGATTTTCCAGTTTCTTTCAACAAAAAAGCAAAAGATATGATTGCACAACATAGCACACATGACAGTTTTTCACCGCAAGAAATTAACAAAAACATCATGAGATCTGTTCTGAACAGGAAATACACATTGAAGCAAACAATACATGACTCTTGCTGGAAATGGAAAACAGATGTATTACAGAGAAGGGAATCTATTCAGCCTGAGGCTGCCAAAACTCAGAGACCTAAAATTAGACCGATGAACTTTATTTTCGTTTCTGAATATGCATGCACATACAGTGGGAGTGCTCCTGGCTCGATGTGCATTGCTCCAAGCCTGCAAACCCTGCGCACTGCGTTCCTGCTGGCAGATGGGACTGAGAAGAGCGGCAGGCTCACAGGTGCTTCCGAGATGGCAGCACCCTGCCATCACCCTCTGACTGCACCGTGGCGGGCCTCTTGGGAGGAAGAGCAAAGATTTATGTGTTTTATGGACCCATGCTTGGATGGGAAGTGAATTTTTGGACTTAGAAGGAATGTACGAAGTATATATACACATATCTTTTGAGATCATTAGCTTCGATGGTGAAACTTAACACAGCATGTAAAAAGCTTCCAGCAAGTGTTTCCTCATCCTGTTTTTGTTTAACAAGTGAGAAATGCTTCCAACCTCAGGACTTAAAAGCTCCATTTTCCTGAAGAAACAGGTTGTTGAAGGGAGCTTGTGATTGCTGGCTGATACAGTCCATGCCCAGCTAAAAAACCGTGCTGCCTGACACAGGGAGTCTGACCAGGCACCTGGGAGGACACACAGCTTTTCTGAAGTAATGGAATACTTTGCAAATCAGTAACTGACAGCTCTGAGGTTACAACACGGCACCTAAAACCACGGTGTAGTGGAAATCTATTGAAAGCAGCAGCTGAAGTGGGAATCAGTCACAGTGCTGCCATAAAGAGAAAGAAAGATGAAAACAGGGAGGGACAAAAAGGGAAAAATATTATGGTTCATTTGAAATGCATCTGACTTTTTCCATGTTTCTCATCAAAATGAACACCAATGAGATCACAGCTAATCATTTTGTAACATCTGACTGACTGTAGCCTGTTTTTCTGGAGCACAGCATGCTCAGCTCTATAAACTCTTTAGTCCACTCCTCAGTATTAAAAATTTGGGTGGTTGAAATCTGTTCCATTTAGGACAAATTAGGTGTAGCCCTAGGATTCCTGGAAAGCTGCCAATTCAGTTCTCAGCTGGCCAAAGCGTAGACACCCTCATTTCATACATTTTCCTTATGTTTAATGCTTTCCACTTGGATTTGGGCTTTATCTAAAGGCTGGTCATTTTTTATCAGAACGAGCACTCTATTTATAGCCAGTTGTAATGCAAATAAGGAAAATTCAAACCAAGACAGCAAAACTGTCTGTGCTTTCCATCTCAACTTTGTAATAAAAGTCAGGAGCAAATGTTTTGGCAAGAAACACTGCGCTGTGTAGTTATGCGATTCTTTCATTCAACATTCAGTTTTCTTCCTGGCAAGGAAAGAAAGCCTTGCGCATGGAGAAGAGAGAGAGAAAAAAATAGTTCAACAGCACCCTCAGTAACGAATTATTTCATTGGCATCTACAACCCTCTGGATGCACTGGATAATTTCTAGATGCTGCTTTTAGAAGTGTCAGCAAGAGTGGTAGCATCTGCAGAAAATAAACACCATTGTTTTTTATTTACGTACGTGTAAACTGGTAAGGATCCATCCAGCCATCTCCATTCATTTTCCTTCTCTGAATCCGTTAGTCCAATCCAGAAGCTGCCTTTCCCCAAAATCTGCCTTTTTATCCATTGCTGTGGAAGAAAGCTGTTAGTCCATAACAAACAAACACAACTGTCTTCAGAGCCAGTAAGCTACTGTGGTTTCATGAGCATCAGAGTAAGAAGGGCCAGAGAAATTTTTCTAAGCTGAAGGTACGTTTCAGGAGTTGGCCTTGCGACCCCTTGCCCACACTAGAATCCATCACAGTGTTTGCATGTGAGGTAGAGAGATCTAGGCATGAAAATTAGGTTGACATAAAGTCACAGCCAACGTCTTACAGATATAAAGTGAGAAAAACCCCAAAGAATAAGCAGTTGTATCTTGATGTCCGCACTGCTATGTAGCCAGCAGATAATTGTGTTGAACAGCAGTAAAGTATAGCTCGATTTCTAGTTAGATGAAAAATATTTTGGGGATCATAGTAGGCTTAGGCTGCATGTATTAAATCAGACAATTTAAAATTAAATTATATTCACCACTGCAAAAAATACATTTTGGATAATATGCAAGGCATAATGGACTCCATCTTTAAAGGTTCAAAACTCCTACAATTCTCGCCAGCCTTTCTGGCTGCTCTGGGCCCACCACCTTCAGGGTCAGCACCAGCTCTGGTCACACTGCCCTTCTGCACATGGAGAAGCTGCTGAGCACGCAGAGGATGGACAAAATGCTAGTTGGAGTCAACCACTGTGTATACTTCACTATATGAATTCACAATGCTCTCAGCTTCCCACTTGCTTTGTGGCTTCCACGTGCCAAATAACCTCAAACTCTCTCCTTGAAAAACAGAAAGAGAAGGTAATTACCTGCTCCTCTTTGTTGTTTATGATAACCAAGCTTGATGCCTTCTCTTCACAGAATAACTTTGCCTCTTCAAAAATTTCTCTTTCAATTGAAAAATAGTAGCACTTTTCTGTATAGTTCTTCCAGTGAGGCAAACAACCTGTGATGTGAATTTTTTGTATTAAGCCAGTTACTGTTAACTCAATGGGCCAGCGGTAAATTTCTGCATAGGGCCAGTGAGCGGAGGATCCTGTACCCATCTACAGCATGCTGCCACCTGAAGTACTTACACACAGTTTAGGAATTTACTTATTAGGATCCTGACTCTGTGAAATCAAGGCTAAACTGTGTGATCAAGGCGATTATTTATTACTTTTACTACTACCGCCTTTTCTTTCACCGTAAACATTAACTTCAACTGGTTTCAGGTCATCAGAAGGGAGACCAGCAGGTATGGCTTCACTTAACAGGGCTCTTTGTGATAAATCCCAGAGATTTAGTCTAAGGTAGCAGAGGTTATTTGAACCAGTAACTAAGTGGTGAGCACCCTCCACTACATGTATTTGTGTCTCATTCAAAGATGCATGCGGTGTGTTGATAGCTTACCATTAGCCTCGGGCACTGACGTCGGTTCACTTTGCAGTGCCATTGGCACCCCTGGACCTGGTGGCCCTGGTGGGCCAGGTGGGCCCTTTGGACCAGGCAGTCCAGGGACTCCAGGTAGCCCAGGTAGTCCTCGAGGTCCTGGTACCCCTGGCTCTCCCACAGTTCCTTGCAGGCCTTGAAATCCTGGTGGGCCTTGTGGCCCAGGTGGACCATCTTTGCCTTGTGGACCTGGTGGCCCTGGGTCTCCGCTTGGTCCAGGCAGACCAGTCTTGCCAGGAGAACCTCTCTGACCTTTGGAGCCAGGCGATCCTCTTGAACCTTTCCCTCCTTTTTCTCCTGGTGGCCCAGTTGGTCCAGGTGGCCCCTTCTCACCTGCAGGTCCTGGTGGTCCAGGCTCTCCTTTCTCTCCTTTTTGTCCTTTTAGGCCAGCAGGGCCTAGAGGACCTGGAGGGCCTCTGTCACCTTTAGGTCCCCTTGGACCAGGAGGGCCTGAAACAATGTAAGCATGCAAAGTGGGGATACAGACAGAAAACAAAACAAAAAGCCCACGTGGGGTCCTTGTTTAATATATCTCAGACCAGCAACACTGGATATTCAGCATTGTGAAAACTGGTCTTGCAGCTACTTCAAGCAGTGCTTGTAAAAATACTTCTGCTTCTCAGGTGCTACATACCATTGCTCTTTCCTCAGCCTCCATGAAATACAGGATACAGAAGAAAATAATCTGATGCACCTTGTCCTGTGAACTGTACAGTGACACTATGCCCCAGGTGACCAGCTGAGGTGCCAGCCCCTGCAAGACACACTCCGTGGTGTCGATGCACGTAGTCCTGCGTGTTGATGCTCCCGTTCTCCCCCTCTGCTACGCTCCCTTTTCCTTCCAGCCCCACCTCTGCTTTTAGACTACTGGACTCCTTCTCCTGCAATGACCCTGTTTGCTGCTCTGTCAATAATGGGTTGTCAAAAAGAGACAAAATGATGGATAGCAAGCAATAGGCCAACTGTGGGAAAGATTGGAAGTAGTAGTAGTTGCTAACTGGCTGGCTATTAACAAGAAAGAGAACAATACGCATAATAGGAAATGGAAATATTGTGACAGCAATAAACAACAAAATAATTTTAGATTCTGATCATGGATGAGCAAATGCCTTGTCAATACCCTCCCCCTCCGCCCCCCCCTGTCAATCTACATAATTCAAACTCTTCCAGAGATAAATTCCTAAGCTGGAGTCATTTAGGCCTGGTTGAAATGAGGAAGGTTAAGGTTACTAACATGTAATCTTGGCTCTAATTCAGCCTTAGTTTATCTGGAGCAATGGATTTATATTTGTGATTAGAGTTTTAGGCCTGACTTGTTCACATCAGGTTGGAAATATGAATGTTCTTTTCATTTGGGATAATATTTGGCTGGGAGAAAACTCCTAAACTTGATGCTATTTATTTCTGGAGAAAATAAAATATCCCAGGATTAAAAACTAAGCGAAGTAGGATCTTTTCTGGCAGTTTAACAACTGGCTTAAAGTGAAATAGCAACTTGTTTTTCAGTAAGGGTGGACCTTTCTGGGAATAGTCCAACGTATATTTTTTAGCCATTTCCTCCTTAGCAGGGATTGGTTTCTTGAGGTTCCACACCTTCACTAGCTTATTTTAGAAACTAAATCAAAAGCTGATCCAGTCAGTCAGTCAGAATAAAACTTTGCTAAGTCAGAACCTTATTTCGTAACATCCCCATTCTAGCCATGTAAAGAATGCACAGGAAAATTAGTAAGGAAAATTCCAGCTACGTTTACATTTCCAAAGTTTAGGATTAGATAATGGAAAACCCCAGGACTCTGTACCAGCATGCACTAACTTCCACAGAACTAAAGTAGTAATGCAAGAAGGAATTTGGCATAGACGATTACAGGCATCATTAGGGAAGCTGCATACCTTGTAGGATAGTGAAGTTCTTGATGAGCTGGCCATGTTTGGAATCTACCAGCTTCATTTCTTCCATGATTACTGACAAATTGGCAACTTCAACATCTAACCTTGACCTCATCAAATCCTGTTGCATCTTGAGAGATGCAGAGTCTAAGCGAATATTGGCTAGTGTGCTGTTCATAAAAATCAGCTCATCTGAATGTTTACTTAAGGTGTCTGTACAAGTTGTCCTGACCTCATTGAGATTGCTAGTCAGTGTCCGTAGGTGATGAGCAGTATAGCTGATGTTGCTAATGATATTGACTATATCAGTTTCAAAGACCTGGAACCTCTCTTCTAGCTGGTTAAATTTGGCGGAAGTTCTGTTTTCATATTCTTTATGCTGTTCCTGGAGATCCTTTAGATTTTGTTCATTGGCTTGGGCAATTGTGGTGATGTTCTCCATTTGCCCACTGAAGGAGCTGAGCTGATTGTTCATGTCTTCAAGTGTATCATTGTTAGCTTTTGCCAATGCCGAGTTGTTGGCGGCCAAAGTCTGTAAATTTTGTACTTTCTCCTTAAGCCAGTCAGTGTCCTTCCGGGCTTGAAGGACAACCTGCTGCAGATTTTGAAAGTCATTCTTGATTCTTAGAATAGCCAAGCTTGTATCTTCCATTGACTTCTGCAGGACACTGATAAGATTTCTTTGCTGTATTTGTGTCAGGTTTAAGTTGTTCAGGTTCATGATGACCACATTATGAGAATGCACTTGGTTTTGCAAGTTTGTTTGGATATTACTTGTGTCTTGTTGAAGATTGTTGATATAGCCAGTATATGCCTGAAGAGTCTTATTGACACTGATGATCATGAAAGAGTTACTATCTAAGGCACTTCTCATTTGGCTCTGTCTATCATCTAACACACTTCCAGACTCCTGCAGCTTCTCCAGTGTATCTTTGTTTCTGGTAGTTTTTTCGGCAATGTCATGAAGCTGCTGACGAAGAGCCAGAATGTCAGATCTGAAGCTAGACAGTTCAGTGTTAGTATTCATGGCTTTTTGTCCAGCTTGGTCATCTAATGTACAGGAAAAAAATTGAAAGGCTTTAGGATGATTTTTTTTAAATCACAGTATAAAAAAACATAGTGTATTTTAAGTATAGTCAGGTTGTCAAAATGTTCTGTCAATAAAACTTCTATGCTATCTTTTCCAGAAAAGAGAAACCACTAAGCAAAGGTCTGCCACTAGACAGAGAAAAAATCAAAGAGAAATCAATGAAGACCTTGTGTCTTGCTGAGGAGAACAAAATGGTGATTCTGTCATTATATATGGGAAAAACTACCGTTAGAAACTGGTAAGTATATGCAGTCAAGTAGTGCTGTATTCTGAATGAAAACTGAATGGTAAACAGAATTCCAAATGTTAAAGAGGTATCAATATGCTTTGAAGTTACAACTGGATTTTGCTGAAAGCTTAGAAGTAAATTTTAGCTGTTGATATTTTCTTCCTCCTTTTCCTAGAAGGTGGAGTATCTGCATTGTGATTTAGTACATACAGTTCCATTTTTTAAAATCTTGGGTTTAGTTTTAAAAAAACCTCTAATACCTATTAGGCTACTCCAGATATGACAGGATATGATGTATTCCTGTTTTTCTCTCTAATATATTACTATTGCTTTTAATGACATTTATTTTGCTGTTATTGTTTCCTTATGTTCTGAGTTTGAGGAAGGCAAAACCTTTAATCTTTGAGGAACATCTCTGCTCCTGCTTACACTGCCCTACAAAATACTTCTGGAAGCTTGTCTGAGTATGATTAAGCTTCTGAGGCTGCACAGCTCATCAGCCAGGACATAGAAACTGAGGAAATAAGCAGTCAACACTCACTTTCAGGGAAGGTTCCCATTCTTGACCTCAATCACTTCCCTTTCCTACATGCAGTCCATATATTTTTGTCCTCATCTAAGTGTAGCTATATTTATGAATTACGCAGTCTGAAGTCCATAATTTCAGATTACTCCAAGAGAGAGCAGGATGGTTTTCATAAACTACAGTGAATACAGCTGTGTATGAAGCTTTCTTCTGGTGTGTTTGAATGACTCATGATGGCAAGCATCAAATGCTTCTGAGACTTCAGTCTGAAGTGTTTACAGAGTCTTTCGTGGATGGACATCTTCCCAAGCACGGTTCCTCTCCCTGCCACTTGCCTCCATGGAGGGATCTTCCTGCCTCTGCTCTATGTTTACCTCTCGGTTATAGCTCAAATTATATTGTGTTCCTCACACAACTCTGACAACTGCCAGGTCCACATACAACTAATCCCTGAAGGCCTGTCTTTCATTTACCACATGCTGTTATCCTTCTGGCCCCACAGCAGTTCTCTTACCTTTATGTCTCCCCCACACATTGCCCCATAACTTCCTTTTTTAACTTCCTCCATGGCAAGTCCATTTAAATGGGAACTGATGGTCCTGAGCGTCTCACTGGCCAGCAGTGTGTAAAAATGTGTGGGTGTGAATGAATCAAAGGTGCTCCAAGTTGTGAAAATTTAATCAGCATAGTATAATAACCCAAATATAACCCAAAAGGTTGCACGTGCTTTAATGTGTAACAATTATTTCTGTATATGTATCAGTAAAAATACATGCTGCTGAATTACCGCATGTCTTTGAACTAAATGCAGTGTGCAAATACTTCAGAATCCAGCTATTTTTTGAGGGGAAAAAGTTGTAAAAACTTATGATCATGCTGCAAGCAAGTAATTTTTCTTAGAAATACATGTCTCAATATATGCTTTATGAAGCCAAACAAAATTTATGTCAAGAAGCACATGCATGTATGTGTATATTAGCATTGATATAAAAACTAATTAAATAAACTATAAGTCTATGTATATATAAATGGATAATAAACAGCTCTGCTTCCTTTCCAGACAAGGAAGAACGGTAGAAATCTACACTTAGTGAGTAGAATCCTTATCCATGATCTTTTTCCATCTTCCTGCAAATTGAGAACTGTGATAGCACTTGGGAGACATGAACTCATAACAACCTTGTGTCCTGTATTCCCTGAGATGATTAAGAAACATTTTATGGAAGTAATCAACTTGCCTCAGACATAAGAGTTTTGAACAACTGATTATTTGTGCAGTCCTTAAAATGGCCTTCAGTTTTGAATCTTAATTGGTAAAACAGCATCAAGATGATTGGGTGACAGATTTTAATTTTATGTAGAATCTCTTGTGCTGTGGAATAGCTTCTGCTATGTTTTACATCTCTACCTCAGAGAAGACTCTCCTGAGGAACCTTTAAGTGTCTGTTTATTGTAGTATAAATGATTTCAGAATGACTTCAGTGGGAACTGCAAATATTGGAGTATGCTTAAAATGCTGTCCTAAGTAGAGCTGACCTTAACTATTTTTAACTGCTTTCCCAAGTACTTGAGAAATTGGAATAGACATGCTGTATCTTGTCATAGCCAGAGATTTTTTCAGACAAATTCCTGCCGCTATCTGCCAGAAGAACACCTCAAAGCCATAATACAAATGGCCTTTGCTTGTGTAGATTACCTAATTTCTTCAGATCACTCTCCACCTCGGTGAGCTTTTCTGTATATCTTCTGTGGGATGTTTCCAGGCCACCTGTCACATTGTCCATTTTTTCTACAACTAGGGGAAAAAAGAACACTAAATTATGGAAAGAAGAAAAGTGAAATTATGAAAAAAGTCTAGTAAAGAATAAAGCAAACCAAAAAAACCCACCACTACCATCAAACAAAAAAAGGAACCACCTTAAAATTGCCTTGCTTGCCACTACATTCTGCTGTTGCTCTGTAAAACGTTGGAAGGATGAGCTCCTATCTGCTGGTGGGACCCAGCATTCTTCCAGTTCTTCAGTCTGCTAACAGTGTCCAAACATTTCTTTGCTCATCAGCAATCCCTCTCCTGACTGCGAAAATCCCTCTTTGTGGGTCTTCCTCATGAACCAAGTCCTTTTCTTTTAACAGTATTTCCATGCTCCAAGTGCAGTGCTGTGTGGCAAAGGCAGACTGATTGCTAAAGGCTCAGACACATGAGAGAAGACTTCCTTTTATTCTGCTATGAGCCATTTCTCCTTAAAAAGAACATTTTGGTTTTTTTTCCCTGTGCCTTTTAATCATTAAAAATTGCTGGATAGCAAACTTTGGACTGAGATAGCAGTTTGAAGATGCAATTACTAAATGTTTTGGGGATCAGCTTTTAAACATCTTGATAATGGTACAGATCACTCAAAATGGTCTTGAAACCATTCTGCCTCATTAAGATTGAAAGGATGATCATTCAGCAAGTGCATATTTATGGCTGATGTGCTCTTTATTTTGTAATATCTGAGTCATTTTCTTGTCACTAAGACAATGTGATTATTTGATGGAATTGATATGGCAATGGAAAAAAGCAGAGCAACAAATAAAGAGCCTGGGGTGGCTTCCAGTGCCAAAAATGTGAAATGCTTGCAAGGTTAGAGGCAGCCTTCAGCTTCCACACCAAACCTTGTCTAATAGGCTTTTGCATTCAAGCAGCAACCAGGGGCAGAAATTTCTTCTCATCACAAGATTATTTAGCCCATTTGCTACACGGGGAGCGGAATGGATCTGAACCAACCCTGGGCGAGGCTACACGAGTTACTGTGTTACTGTGCCAGCTCCCTCTTTCAAACAGAAGAAATAAGGTACTTCCCATGTCTTGAGATAATGAAGCCAATTCTGTAAACCTGTGTGGTGTAGGGGGTACCACTACCTCTTTCTGTGCGGGAGATAATCTGCAGCTAGGAAATAGCTTCACAGAAATTGTTGCTATGTAAAGACTTGGTTTTTTACTAAAAGTGGAAATTTAGGGGATCTTTTGCTGCTCATGATCAACCACAAGAATCCCAGACCTTTAAAGTGTAGTCTACCAAGTGCTGCTTTTTTATTAACTTTTGCCCTTGTTTTTCTGACTCCAAGTACCACAGTTACACAGCAGGCTTTTATTGCTTCCCCAAAATCAACAGGAGAAAAAGCACACCAAGATTATCTCTGGTGCAACTGCACTCAGGTGAAGGGAGTTATAACAGAGAAAAAAGTCTCAAGGTTTTCAGAGAGACCAGACACCCTTTGGTGAATTACCTGCCTGCTCCTTTCTATACTGCTAACAAGCCAGTAAAACAGACTCTACTGTGTGTGCAAAGATACGAGTCAGAGAGTGGCTTTCTATATTTGAGATGATGGCAGACTTCTTGCTAAGCACCAGATCCAGGCTACAATAATGGCTTTATTTTTTTCAGGGGGAACATTGCTCAATACCTTCTGCTTTAGAAAGCATTTTTTTCCCCCAATACAGCACTAATTTTCCACTGGTTCTTCTGCTCATTAAAGTTACTTGTCAAAATGCTGTATGCCATTTTTCCTAAATGAACCCAGAGCTGATACACTGTTTGTCCTGCCCAACTGTCTTCCAGGCTGGAGCCCAGATCAGCAAAGGTCCTTCAGTTACTTCTGACACTCCTCTGATGCATGTATACACCTATGCATCACATGCAGTGAGAGTGGGGACCATACTTGGTTTTTCCTTCTGGCTAGCTCTAGCCAGCTCCTTGCTCAGTCTGTTGTGTTCTGCTTTGTTTATGGATAGTCACTGTGAAGGACATGGCTCACTCTGGGCACTTAGAGGACCCCATGAAAGCAACTTGATTTAAAAAGCAGGCCTACTCCAAGTGTTTCTGCTGGACCTGTGCCTTGACTAGCAATGTCACATCACCTATGGGTCTTTTTAATTCAGATTTAGTGTAATATTCACCTGGTTTCTCCAGTTATGCAATACACTTGGACTTGGCAATTTAATATATATTATCAATAATGAAAGGAAAATGTAGTTTCTTGCTTTTGCTGTACAAATGAATGCCAATTTGTACTTCAGATCTGAAGTTTGTAAAACTGAGATGTTATACTGTCCTATAACAACAAGATTGTTTTCATGGTTGAATGAAATCTAACACTGGAAACTTGGGTTAAAATATTCCCTTGAAGAGTCCAAAGCAAATGAAAATAGTAGAAATCCTATCAATATGTAGTAGCTTGTACTGGCAGTTCGATGAGATTTGATGGAATTGAAGATACAACAGTGTATGGTATTTTCATTGCGGAAAGGAAAAACAAAAAAACCCACCCCTCTCTAGAAAGACTGAAGCTGGTCTGTAGCAATGGACATTCTGGGTGTGGAGCACCCCAAAAATTTGTAGAAGCAGGACTTTAATCAGAAGCCTTACTGGTGTTATTGACAATTGGCCATGATATATGGGGAAGACTGTGCCTGAAAGATCAGTAATGAGCACTGTTAAAAGGTTTTTCAGTCCCCAGCAACTTGCCTCCTATAGAAAGTAATAGGTCTTAATTCTAGCATGTAACCAGATGTTTCTTGCTACTGCCCTGCAAGTGGAAAGGATGAACTCCGGGGAGAACAAGTAGAGCGCCACGGCCAAAGTAGGTTTTGTTGCTCTTGCTGTGAAAAGGTGTCATATGGATGGCTGCCCTATTATTGGGAATGCCTTTCCTTCCCTGGCAGTAGCTCCCACCACTATCTCTGGATGGAGCCTTCTGTGGTAGGTGAGCATGCGGAGCACTCTCAGGAGTGGAAGTAGATCTCTGTGGAGTGCCCCGGGTTTGAACAGCCATCTCCCATCTTCTCCAGAAAAAGGCAAAGGCAAAACAGGCAGATGAGCCATAATATCCCCTATGAAGGCCACTCTGCTGCTCCCAACAATCAGCTGCTCCCAAAGACACAAAGTCTATCTATGCCTTGAGCTTAGAGCCTTAAGCTTGGGTGGATCTCTCTACATTGTCATCTCACTTTCTGACAAGGTCACCGTGGAAAATGTGGTAAAGACCATCCAAAAGAAGCCAAAAAGGCAAAATTTCATGTAGCTGCTGACCAGAACAGTGAGGGCCTTCTGCATCTGATCCACTATTTTGGAAGCAGGGACAAAATGTGCCATCTCACCAGGATGTGTTGGCCATAGGTAATGGCAGGCAAACTTGTAGAAGAAGATGAAAGTCATGCTGGCCATTAGTCAAGAAACTTCAAAACAAGGATTGACAAGAGAATGAGAACTACCAGAAATTCAAGCTGAGGGCATGCTAGCTTCCCTCACTGGAGTAAGTCACAGGAAGATCATTCACCTTCAATATGCTAATCAGACACTGGCTGGTGCCAGAAAAATTATAACTTTGTATTTTGCATTTAATTTAAGAAAGTATGTGTAAAAAACTACAGATTGCTTTATTAATGCTTTTAACAATAATTTAATGTCTTCTCAAAGCAAACTAATAGTAAACTCAGCTTGTTATTCCTTCATGACCTTGATATTTAATTCATGTTTTGGTTTCAGGTTTCTCGAACCTACTATGTAATTTTTACCACCGGTTAGGAGGTTTGTTCTATGTTGACTTCGCCTCCCATTGAGTTATTTTTTGCCTGCCATATTTAATCCACTGATTAGTAGTTTTAACATTTTAAATCACAAAGGATATCTAAATACCATGTAGGAAATGAAAGTTTTAAAAGTAGTTTTGGGCTTTATAAACATAAGTGTGGGAGGCAAATTTAATGGGAACTTAGCTAAGAGACTGAAAGAATCCCTGATGCCAGCAGAATTCCTTCTTTCAGTGTAATATTGCACTACGAAAGACAAGCCAAACTCTGATGCAGAGAGGAGAGTTCAAGAGCTCTATAAAATTTTATTTTGAGTTTTGTTCTTCCTTTAAGGCCTAATTTCTTCCCAATGATCAAAAATATTGCAATAATTCCTTTGAATATGTACTGTCAGCTGGGGTTTTGTCTAACTCATGTTTTCCCTGCAAATTAGTGCTTAGGCACTGTGGAGATGAAGCTCTTAAGCTGCAGGTACAAAGGGCAAAATTAATGCTTGACATATGACCATTTTCTGCTTGGCATTACAGAAAGGATACCTTGGACTAAACAGGACTTTTCTCCAGCATATGCCTCTTTCCCTTGGCATTCAGGTGGAGCAGTCACCAAGTTGGTGAGTGGTGGAGCTGTGGTCACCACAATGTCTTAAGGTCTGTGAGCAAGATGTGCATCATCCACCTTCCTATAATCTTTTCCCCATTTTTTTGTGGGAGAGAAAATTCTTTTGTCCTTGCCTTGGTACTGCTATGACAGAAAGACTAGTCCCTGGTCAGGTGCCAATGACTACTCAGTACAAGAGGGAGGTTTAGAAATTAGTGTAGCAAAAACAGGGCCTCAAGATGAGAGCAAAGCCTGGGGAAAGGACAGTGCTACAGGCCCCCATGGAGAAAGAAGCTTGAAAACTGTGGATTGAAACAAGGAAGAGAAACTCCCTCTCTCAAAGAGATCTTTTGGACAGTTTCCTTATTGCTGTTGCACAAACAAACATTTGCCAAAGCAAGATACAGAGCAATGGTTCCTCCAGCTTGATAGGCTGTTCCTGATGCCAAGTGAGGTCTGAGTCTTTTGGTGAGCCCCAGAACTGACAGCCTTGTATAGAACTCTCTTGAGGAAACTTCTGCTAAATCCCAGGTGTTTAGTGGCTGGGTTACAGCCCAGAAGGATTCCATCCTCATCTGCTGTAAGCAGATCTCTGCAGATTTGTACCTGCAAAAGCCCCAAGTGTGTCTTCCCCTAGTCCATATAACCAAATGATCTTATCTTTATAGATCAAGAGCAAGGTTTTGAATCCTCGAAAGTTTTTTTTTTCCTCAGAATCTGACTTCCAGAGACCAGTTACACGTTCTTCAGGAGAATGTCCGACCAATTATATATGTACTGCATTTCTTTACATTTGATTTTAATTTGCCACATTCTGTCTGCTTGATCATGAAAAAGGAATACCTACATGTCTCTATCTGTCTTTCAGATTCTCACATCTCCCTGGCTAAATCTTCCATCTAAACCAATCAGTTTTAATTTTCTTCCCTCTCAAAACTGTACCAAATCCTCCTAAATAAGTATTTATCCCTTTCTGTTTCCACAATTTCATTTTCTTTCACTGGCAAAGGACCAGAGGTGATGTCAGCTCTTCTACGAGTGCAGCTGTTGATGGCACAGGACACACTGCATGCTAATCACATGAATATTTACCCAGCTTCTTGGAGGGGTTTTGAAGCTACTCTCAGAGCCATACTCAAGCAAATAGTTTAAAGCTAGCTTGGTTTTCTCTGCAACATGCTGCAATGTCCTGTTATAATACTCACAAAGATGTTATTCACTTTCTTTTTCTTACCAGAAACTCATGTCTTATTTATTTAACTTATAGATGTGACTGCACAACAAGAAGACATTTACATCAAAACATTCATAAGAATGCCTAAGTAGCTACAGTTAATTAGTGCTGAGGACACATGGGAATTTTAAGTTGTGCTTTCCAATGCACCCTACCAATGACTTGCACAAATGAAATTCTCTCCATTACTGGGTTGCCCAAATACCAGAATCTTCAAAATTACTGTCAAAAGCATCTAAGCATCTTTGTTCATCAGAATAATTGTAGATAACTCAATACATTGGCACCTCCTGGTTCAATCTTTCTTCCAGATATTTCAAAGTAATATTGATCCTACACTTTTGTTCCTGTGATAAATATTATATTAGTAAGACTATTCCTAGCTCTCCCATTAAGAAGGACATTTATTCTGGAAAGGTGCGATATATGTAAAAAACCTCAGTGAAATCAAGTTATAGCACATGTTACAGAGCTTTGAGTCTTCCAGTCAGTATCTCTTCGTGGTGGAAGAATGATAATTTTGTTCTAACTTTTTTCTTTTCTTTCAAATGTCCAATCAAGTTTCAAAACTTCATAATTGTTTGGAAGTGAAAATCTAAGGTTGCAGTTTGTTGTTATGTGTGTATAAAAAGCCAACATTGCCAAGGTATTGATATTTAAGGTGAAATGTGATAAACTGCCTGCCTATCTAATATGTGGAAATGTGCTTGGATGCTTGGCTGAAAGTGAAATGTTGGCCTCGATGCATACATACCTTTGTATCCCAGAATGGCTACTGTGATCGTTAACAGGGCACATAATATATATAATAAGATGATGGAAAACTTCAGTGCCCAGTTATTTTTACATTTGGTACATTGAGTCCCCTCCTGAATACCTGCAAAACAAGATTTTAAGAATTTTAAAACAACGGCAAAGAACACATTGCTGGTTTTATCTCCCCATTTCCTCTCCTCCATTCTCTAAAGAACAAATTATTTATGTAAGCAGATGATATATGGGTGCCTATCTGCCTATTCTGCCAGGATAGCCTCCACAGTGGTTAAAGCATCAGCTTAGTGATACAATCACTTTGGTATCTTAGCATGTGGAAGAGAAGTAGGTTCTGCTTCACTGGAAAAACCTGTGGCTTTCTTGAAAGACAGGACTATTTTCCAATCATGCTAACAAGACCATGGTGAGCTTTGGAAGTCAAATATTTATTAGCATCTCCTCTGTCAGGCAACACAGTGTGGCAGCTCTCTTTTAGCATTCAGTCTCCCTACAGAGGCAATAGGAGACAGTAAATGCTCCGGCAGAAGGAAAATACAGAAAATAGCATTGTGAAAACCTGATAGGAGTACTGGTCCTGCTTTGTAACCATTATGACAAATGGTTACCATGTGAACACTTTCTTCCATAATGAGAGAGACTTTTTTTTCTTATTTTTGGGGGGTTTGGAGAATATTATTTCCACAGAAGAGGAGTGCTATACTGGTAAAGCTAGCCATACATCTGTACCAAGAGAAAAATGCTGGTGACTTTCCCCTTGTGGACAAGTTTAAGAAAAAGGGCCTCAAGTCGAGAGGAAACAGGCTGTTATTTTTTATATTTGCACTGTTTGCAGAATGGTTTGTTATCTTCGAGTCTATTAGGGAAGCAATATTCCTCTTTTCTCTACATGCTCCTCAGGAAGAGCTCGAGAGTTTTGGAAGCGTTGATTAAGTTACCAAGAAATTTCTCAGAAACATAAATGTATAAAAACATGAAAACTGGACCACTGTTCTGGAATTAATGGGCAGGATTTATCCCTCCTTCCGATGTGTGTTAAGCACGCCAGGATTAATGTAGCTTTCTGTGTCTGTCAGAAAATGCATTTCTTTGATATTTTACTCTATTTGTGCACTATTAGGGGAGTCCCACAGGAAAGCTTTAAGCTCTAATAAATTCTATGTACCAGATTACTTAACTAATCAAAACTTGCTCCGTAGCTTTTTATGAGTAACTTATATTTCCCCTGAGGCCTAATCCACAGATGATTTCACTTTTCCCAACTTGTGACCTTCTGCAGAGTGTTTTTTTATTTTTCATTTTTTAAGAGAAAGCATGGGCCACTTCCCCTGGGTTCACAGAGGACGGGTGACTGACATATCAAGTTAAGTCAACTGTATTTCTCTCTCAAAGAACAGCAGTTTCCAGTGAATTCCTTGAGCCCAGGGTACTTGAAGGAGGGATTACCATATTGGAACAACTCAGGAAGAGGATTTATATAGAGTTTATTTGACAAGGCATTTTCCTCAATTCCCTCTGCACATATACTAGCCATGGCTAAGACAGAAATGCATCTCTCACAGGTCAGCCCACCTTCTGCATTATGTCACCTAATGTTTTTTCTAAACTTTTCAGCTGCGACATCACGTTCTGCTGCCATGTGATGAAAATGATGTCACAGATTTGGGTTCCTTGGTGTTTAGGCATAAGATCAGTTGGGAACATCTGGTTCTTTTTTCAGGAACAGGAGCATTAGGGGAAGATGAGACAAAGACTTGTAAGAATAAATCCAAGAACAGAAACTCCAAAGTGGAAAGGCTTCTCTCCTGCCTGGGTAGGTGGGAAGGAAGGGAGCTGGCACAGAGACAGGCAGTTGCATAGCCCATTTATTGGTGACTTGGATTTGGAAGGCTGATAACTTCTGCACCACAAAAGAAAAGGTTAAGTGTCCATAATTCAATAGCCAAGTTTGCTTATGGATCCTGATGTGTGGGCTGGTTGTCTTTGTTTGGTTGACAGTCTCAAGGAGTTTGCTAGTGGGGAAGCTCTGCATGCTGAAAAAGCTGGAGAGGGAAAGTGCAGTTTTCTAAGGGTTTGCAGTAGGTATTCAGAGACTGAAATTATTTCACAGTGGGAACTTGTAGGGTCTGGAGCAACATTTTGCTGCTGTTAGCTGGTACTAATGGGCTCACTGAACCCCTGAGCGCTGAATGTTTCCTCCTCTGGAGGATTTAAAATTCAGATTCCAATCCTTTAAGTCTTTGAACATCCCACATATCAAAAAACATGAGAAACTTGGGGCAAAAAGCACATCACATTCACCTTCTAAATACACAGATAATGGAAAGCTTGATCCTCCCTATTTTAATGTTAATGGAAGCAGGACCAGATCCATAACTGGGAAGACTAATAGACTGCAGAGGTACACAGCACAGAGAAAGGCAGAAATAAAAACAAAAACTTTGACAGCAACTGCATGTAGAAAAGTTTCACTTGATTACAGTCTCATATTAAGATTACTCATTTTATGACATGACCTGCTTTCTGTCACCGTACTCTGGCTTCCTGCGTAGTGTAATGAACTGAAACTTCACTGATGTCACTGGATGTATTGTAGTTCAGCATCTAGCATCATGTATGTTCCAGTGCTTCATAAGGATCTTGTTTCACTTGTCTCAGTTCTCTCTATTGCTGGTTCAATAAAACAGCACTTTGGCTTTTGGAACTTTTACTTTCAGCGTATTTCAAACTGCCATCAGAACAGCACCCAAACAAAAGCCAGACCTTTTCATCCTTCAACAGTCCAGTGCTGTTGGTATCAATAATATAAACACAGCATACTAAAGTGATCATACAGGCTAGAGTGATTCCATTAACTAGGCTGGGCTGGAACTGTGTATTGCATCGCTTACTGGTGCTTTCTGCCTGTCAGCTTAAAACTGCATCTGACTGCCATTGCACCCCCGCCACCCTCATGTGTCCCAGGTCCAGGCTGGAGTAAAAAGCCAGGGAGCTCTAACAGGCTCCTTTGTTTTCCTTTACCTGGAGGTAGGCATGGTAAAGTCTTTCAGAGCTATTAAATTTACTCTTTATTGCCAATACATAGCTCTTAACTCTGCTGCTAGTAACAGCTGACTTTCTAGTTTACTAAATGTATAAAAATTACTAAAGATAGAGGTACCTTGAAGAAAAGATTTGGAAGATTCATTCTGACATCTTTCTGTGCAGTTAAATAACCTAGGCTATGAGCAAAGGTAAAAGCCAGGAATGAAACCCTCTCTCTATAGTGATGAATTACAGTGTAACCAGGGCTCCACAACCTCCCCAAGTACATACCCTGGCTTCAACTTGCCCTGTTGCTCTTCCGCACTACCCTGTTTAAGGACCAAGTCCAAATAAAATTGTTCTTATACAGGAGATGCATTTAGTCTGCACTGTGAGGCCACATTTTTATTGAAGCGTTGCTCTGACAAGACACAATAGCCAAAACATTAAGCAACAACAACAGATGGGAGATGATTTCAAATGCTTGTGATTACACAAGACCGAGAAGGTTGGCATAAAATCATACAGGTTTATCACAAAAGCTGAGAGTCAAGGCTTGAAGGAGCCCATGCTTGAGCTTTAATTTGACAGATCTTCCCCAATTTTACCCACTCAACTGCTTGCTTTCATGGCTTACATAAAATGCAGTGTTCTTCCAGGAGATGAGTAACCTCTCATCTAGAAAGCTGTAGAGTAAATGTACTGGGAAAGACCCTACACGCCCATTCCATTGATAGAACATATGTAAAAGCTGCAAAAGGGGGTTCTCAGCTGAAGTCAGCTCTTTTCCGTTTGTTATTGTTGCTGCTAGTGCAGCACACTCCTCTCTGTGTCCTGTACACGTGTTTTCAATGTTGGTCTGCTCCCAGACATTTGTCACTAACTTCCAAACCCAGGGAGCCAGGGTCACTTCCGCATGATGTGCATTTCTCACTGCTGATTTGATCAACGTTTAATAAATATCAGATGGGACAAAATGTGCCTCGTTTCGCTGGACACATGCTTTTTTCCATTCCTTTCCCCAACTTACTTTAATAAGAGCTCTGGTTTTTCTATGTCACTGTTGGGAAGACATCTGGCCAAACAGACAGCGACCTAGTACAAAGAGATCCTGCTGGCTCACATGCTTTGGGGAGCCCCTTCTCTGCAAACCAAGATGGTCACAAAAAAATATGCAAGTGAGACATCCCCCTGTTACCAGTCTTTGTAGTATTTGTTTTTATAGCATTGCATTCCAGTGACTGAAGACTTTGTTCTCACGCAGGGGGTATACATCTGCAGATTCCTTTTGGGCTCCAGATAAGCAGAGGTTTTGCTGGGGGAGGAGCTCGGTTTGGGGTTTTTTTGTTTGTTTGTTGTTGTTGTTGTTCCGTGTTTTTTAATGGGAGACTAAATATATTTGCTCTTTGACATGGAGTAACCACCTTACAAAATGCCTGACTCCGCAACTGTGTTACACTTCAAGAGCATGTCTTTGAACACTCGAATGTGATATGCACACATATTTTTTTTTGCTGAATAATTTTTTTTGAAGTATTTGCCTCTGTCTCCTTTTATTGGCACTTCCTGCAGGATCTTAGGTGGCCTCATAATATATCTGCTGGCAGATTGGTTTTGACAAAGATGCAAGGTTCCTTTCGTAACCCTGACAAAAAATGTACTGATAAGATGATTGGAGAAATGTAGCGTGGGAAATGAAAATACATACATTAGTTAGGAGGGTTTTTCCCCAGTGTGATTCACTGAAGAGAGAGAACGTATGTTGAATTTTGGAAGGAAGACTGCAAGCCTAGTTTGCAGCCTTCAAATGATAAATTTCTCAAAGCTAATGTTTGCAAAACTGATGAACAGTATTTAAAGGGGCCTGAGCAAACTATGTCCATCTAGTTCCAACCCCCCTGCCCATGGCAGGGGGGTTGGAACTAAATGATATTTAAGTTCCCTTCCAACCCAAACCATTCTATGATTCTGTAGGAATCAAATACTGAGAGGTACTTAACCATGCAGAGTTGCAACAAGCTCCCAGTGGGTGCCTATCTCACTAGGAAAAGTAGATGATTCCATGAGGAACCCACCTCTA
The DNA here is from genome assembly GCA_013401275.1 of Pandion haliaetus. NCBI lineage: Eukaryota > Metazoa > Chordata > Aves > Accipitriformes > Pandionidae > Pandion > Pandion haliaetus. The sequence goes on along the minus strand of VYZV01020554.1, from coordinate 152,031 downwards.
AGTTTAAATAACTAAATGCCTTGAAAAAACTGGCTGTAAGTGCATAAATTCAGGCACCCAAGTGTAAAATGGTAGTTTTTTACTAATATGCATGGCTAGCCATTAGGAAAGTAAGTCTGTCTCTTAGGACAGAGAGGATTTTAAAATTCAGGCATGTAAGCATATACATACATACACACACATATTTATGTTCAAATATATAGAAAAATATATGTGTGTGTGTATGTTTTTTACAGAGAAGCTTTTCCATATTACATTAGCAGACTCAAATCAAAAGCAGACACATCTTTGCCAGCAATAAACTTTGTATAGCTTTGGGATTACTGGATCCATCCAGCCACAAAATTCAAAGTGAGATTTTTGTCTTCTCTCCTGTGTGGTATTACAGGTTATTAACCTACCCTTCATGAAAACAATTCCTGTGATCCTCCATGAATGGCTTCATTGCAGTCAGCAAAACCGATGATATGACGGCTCCATATGACTAACCTACCTCAGAAAGCAATTGTCCTTTATAAGGGTTATAAATGGCAAAACCTGAGATTGGTTCATGCTTTTTTTAATTATTATTTTAAGATAAATCTTCTTCCTTCAGTTTAGAGTATATTCTTACACTATAAAGGCTATAACTTGAGCTAAGTGTAAATAGATGCCCTACATTTTTCCTAGCTAATGCGTAAAGGTCTATGCCCATCCCCAAGTTACTGGATGGGCATTCAGCATGAGGCTGCAGCCATGAGAAGCATAGCATGTACTGGGGCTTCTCTGAGCAGCTGCCCCTCGAGCTGCTGCACAGTGCTCTAGCCCCTCTCCAGCTCTGTGGCCTAAATGCTGCTGGACAACCCTTCCTGGGGGTAAGTGTGGCTAAAAGAGCAAACATCATGGTCATTGCATGACTGGTCTGCAGGAAAGCACCAAGCCCTTAGATTGCAGTTTTGAAGCACCTGGTTTGGGAGAGCCATGCTCCTGCCTTCGGTGGCATGCTGAGCCATTCCTCACACCACAGCTCCCTCACGTATGTACATCCGTCCCCAGGGCTTTGTGGGGAAGAGCTCTTGATGAGGCAAACCAAGGCCCTTTCTTGTACATTATAAAACAGGGGTGGTATTACCGGATTGTGTCTGCTGTCACACTCTTCTTCACTCCTCGCTCAGTCTCTTGCCATGATTTCCTTTCCACTCTGCCCTAGGGGTAACATAACTGCCAGCCTTCCTCCCACATCCACAGTCTTTGCAAGCCTTGTCTCTGCAATGGCAATGGTCCTGCTTGCCCAGGTGGTGCAGTGCCGGCTTGTGGGCAGGTGGATTGCAACGGTCTGCTTAACTTCATTCTCAGATTTTTACAATGCCATTGGAAAAAATATTTAGCACAAAAATGCTGTCATTTGTTCTGGTATTTACTAGTTTTGCTTCTGGTTTTGTAATCAAATAGGGATAAATGCTAGCTATGCTTATTTTGAAAAGGTTTCTGATCATTTACTAGGAAGCAATTAAAGCAGCGAAACTTGAAATCTAAGTGGTGGGTATGTAGTCACCTAATTTGTGCCAGTTTTCCTATGCCAGGTGGAAAATCATGAAACATGGCAGCAAGACAGAGGATGGAACAGCCACTCACTCTGTATTTCAAATAAACACTGCGAGACACAGAACTTCTTTCTTCACAAATTAATAAATAAATAGACCAACCCTAAACTACTCCATCCTCACAGGTTTCTACAGTGTCCTGCATAACCTGATTGCCCTGTTACATAGCTGGCAGCTTGTATGAATAACCTCTGGAGAGGAAAAAACATACCTCAAAAGCCTGTTCTGAGAATTTATGCCTCAAAAGAGCTGCGCGACTCCTGCCAGGGCCAGTGGTGCCAGTGCCTGTGATTTTATCCTGAGCTTCACACTGTGGGATTTCTTTTTCACCCTGGTGCCTCTTTCTTTCCAAGTGCAAGGTCCTGCACTGGGTTGGGGCAATCCCCAGTATCAATACAGGCTGGGGGGAGAAGGGATTGAAAGCAGCCCTGTGGAGGACTTGGAGGTACTGGTGGATGAAAAGCTGCACATGAGCCAGCAACGTGTGCCTGCAGCCCAGAAAGCCAACCGTACCCTGGGCTGCATCGCAAGCAGTGTGGCCAGCAGGTTGAGGGAGGGGATTCTGCCCCTCTGCTCCGCTCTGGTGAGACCCCACCTGGAGTACTGCCAACAGCTCTGGGGTCCTCAGCACAGGAAAGACATGGACCTGTTGGGTCCAGAGGAGGGCCACAAAAATGATCAGAGGGATGGAACACCTCTCCTATGAGGACAGGCTGAGAGAGTTGGGGTTGTTCAGCCTGGAGAAGAGGAGGCTCTGGGGAGACTTTATTGCAGCCTTTCAGTACTTAAAGGGGGCGTTAAGGAAGATGGAGACAGACTTTTTAGTAGGGCCTGTTGCGATAGGACAAGGGGTAATGGTTTTAAACTAAAAGAGGGTAGATTTAGCTTAGATAGAAGGAAGAAATTTTCTATGATGAGCGTGGTGAAACACTGGAACAGGTTGCCCAGAGAGGAGGTAGATGCCCCATCCCTGGGAACACTCAAGGCCAGGTTGGACGGGGCTCTGAGCAACCTGATCTAGTTGAAGATGTCCCTGCTCATTGCAGGGGGGGTTGGACTAGATGACCTTGAAAGGTCCCTTCCAACCCAAACTATTCTATGATTCTTGCAGCTATATAATGATGAGACTTTCAGCTTTTAGGACAACAGCATATCCTAGACTGTTAAAAAAGTGGGGAGGAGTTGTTCCTTAGGGCTTAAGACAATAGAAGAATCCACCATTTACAGGATTTTTCATAATCCTGCCCTAAAGAGCCACTCTCACCACTGAGGGGGCAATGCTGGGGCTGGGGCTGCCAGGGCTCACCATGTCCCTCATCCCCCAAAGCTGGTGGGGGGCACTTTGTCCCAGTAGCTCAGGGTATTTCAGTGGAAATGTGGAGCTTCATTCTCTGAGACACCTTGGAAAAACACCACCCTTGATGATCCGCAGGTTGCAGCCCAAAGCTCTGCATGCAGGGGAGGCCAGGCAAATTCTCCTCCACCAGGCTGAGTCAGTTGGAGGCAGTGGCCTCTTCCTGTAAATCCAAATCCCACATCTGACATAATAAAGAGCCTCAGAGGGCCAACACTATTATCTCTGGAAAGCTTTCAACCTGAGAAATACTTTATTCTATGTAATGTACACAAACCCTTTCATTAAAGGAGGGGAGAACCCTCATTTTCAGCCTGACCATCATCTCTCACTTATTTATATAACCCAGCTAGCATTTTCTCTCTGGCTTTGTTCTTCTTCACAGTAGACCAGAGATTCACAATGAATTGTCAGAAATCCTAATTATACACTTCAATGACCGTCACCATTTCATTATATAGTATTACCAAACAATGTCCTACTGTGATTAAACACTAAATATCTTAATTGAAAGGGTACAAAATGCCCGACCACAACACAGGCAAAGCAAAGACTGCTGAGAATCTGAACTGTATGTTAGGCGAATATTATGAGCAGAATTGAAGGACCAGCATGGTAAATGTTAACAAAAATAATGGATTTGCAACAGTTTAAGGTCCAGTCAAAGCAATGCATTAAGAATATCACACCACCAGAGGGTCTAACATCCCATAGAGTATTAGATTTAAAGACATGTCTAGAGCTTAACTTAAACCAGAACAAAAACCAGTAAGTGCTGGTGCTTTTAAATAACTGTCTGGAATAAGATAGATGTGTCTATCCTCAGTTACTGAAAATCAAGTAAGGAATCACTCAGCGCACGTCTCTGGAACTAAACCCCAAAATCTAATTAGGTTGTTCAGAAGATGAGAGAAAAACTAGAACAGTTAAAAGAAGATGAAAATCACGTATGAACTAAAGACTTGTTCAATGGCAGGCAAGGCAGCCACGATACATCACAGCAAAGAACCTCTCAAATGGTATCGCAACAGAGAAGAATTTAGACTGCCTTGCAAGAAGATATATAGCCAGATCTATAGGGAGATCAAAGCCAGACCTTTGGTTTGTGCAACAGCCTCCTAAGACAACCTGAGGATATTCCATCCAATGAGTTAATTAAAACTAGAGTGAACAAAGCATTTGCAAAGTCACAGAAGGGATCTGTCCTTCAGAGTCATGCCAGCTGGCAAAGTAATGCCATTTCTGTCTAAGCCCAGGCCCTCCATTCTGAAATAAACAAGCTTCCTAATGAAGCATAGCTCCTAATTAAGATGGTATAATTTGATGATTAATGTACATGATTTTTAGTCTTAATTCAAACTACATTTGACTGAAAGGAGGGAAAAAGGTAACACACTGAAAGTGTGTATTTCCTGTAACATTCTCTATTTTTATAACACAGTATTTAGGTGTTAGTGACCCTAGTAATGGTGTTATGTTAACTGGTAGGTAGAAAAAATAGTAACTCTATGCTTTGTGGCTTTTGAGTCACATTTCTTTAAGCGGGCAGCATGATCTTTTCCAGGGCTGTGAGCATGGTAGGTGCTGATACCACCAGCAGTGACACCTGTACTGCAGAGCGACTCACCAGGAACATGGTGAAGTCATCCAGAGCACAGGTGGAAAAACCATTTTCACAGGAAGATTTCACCCTTTGTTTTACTAACTTCTTCTACAACTTTTAACATTATGTTAAGGACAATGCTAAAAACATTGGATCACTATTTAACAAAACAAGAAAAGCTCACCCTCGCCAAATGAAGACTCCAGTGACAGACAACGAGGCTGCATTTCTGTATTGACCGATGCTACCACAAATGCTATTCCAGCTATCTACAGAAATTAAACTTTTTCATGTGCCTGCATAAGTTGAATGGGAATACTCAGCAACCATCTGTTCCACATAAATTTCTGTGTGATACCTACGCACACACATGCACCCCTAACGTGGTCGAGGCAGGTCATTTGTTTAAGCGCATTATAAAATCCCACGTGTCTCTGCAGAGTGTGCTTTTAAAATCTTGTAACTCATATGAATCCAAACCAATTTTCACTAGGTAGTTGGAAGCACGCTGCATGCCCTTCTCACTCATCAGGTTTTTTTCTCTCCTCTATTACCTAGTGGAGCAGAAAAAAATAATGTTTTGACCATATTTGATGTCAAAAAAATTGTATTTCTCTTTTTCCATTAGGGAAAAATACAGAGCTACTTTTGATGAGACTTTCAGCAGGAAAAAATAATTGCCTGCAGGCTATGAATAAGTATGCCCAACTTCAGGCAGAAAAGCAAAACTCTGAGAAAGTTACAAAGACTGTGATCTGTTAGCATTAAAATGCAGATATATCTGTACCTGCAGGCTTTGTTACATGTTCCAGCTGGAATGCTGCAATGAAGTGCTGACTTTAACAGAATTGACAATACTTAATCAAGATTTGATCCCTCAAATTAATATATAGACCTCTATCTGCCCTTCGCTGGTGTTATGGGTTTGTGTGGCGCGGTTTTCCTTGGTGGCAGGGGAGGGAGGCTGAAGAGGCAGCCCCTTTAAGAAGTTGCTTGGAAGAATTCGCCGCCCCAAAATGTCGGACGCGCGCGCCAAAATGTCGGACCTGCCTCTAGGTGGGGAGTGACGGTGGTAACGCCTCTGAGAAACATATTTAAGAAGGGGAACCGGCAGTGTGGGGGTTGGGGAAACCTGAGAGGAACATCGCTGCCGACACTGGAGTCATGGAAGTGGAGGGGGAGGAGGAGGCGCCTGAGGAGGCTGATGGCCCTGCAGCCCGTGGTGAGACGGCAGGCTGTCCCCCTGCAGTCCACGGGGGTGAACGGTGGAGCGGAGGCTCCTGAAGATGGCCGTAACCCCATGGTAAAAACCGCGCTGAAGCAGTGTGAGACGGGAGAGAAGCCCGCGGAAAGGACCCGCGCCAGGGAAGTTTGTGAGGAACTGCAGCCCGCGGAAAGGAACCACGTTGGAGAAGTTGGTGAAGGACTGTCTCCCGTGGGAGGGACCCCACGGTGGAGCAGGGGACGAATGAGGAATCTTCCCCCTGAGGAAAGAAGTGGCAGAGACGATGTGTGACGAGCTGGCCCCTGTTCCCCATCCCCTGTTCCCCTGCGCCGCCGGGGGGAGGAGGTAGAAAGCACCGGGAATGGAGCTGAGCCGGGAGGGGTGGGGGGCGGTGTTCTGAGATTTGGTTTCCCTTCCTAATACCCTTGTGTTTTGTTTTTGATTTGATTTGTAATCAATGAAATTGATTTTGTTTCTTCCCCAAGTTGAGCCTGTCTTTTGCCCGTGACCATAAGTGGGGAGTGATCCCTCCCAGTCCTTGTCTCGACCCACGAGCCTGCCTTTGTATTTTCTCCTCATCACAACATGGCCAGGGGAGGGGGTGGAGGGTGAGTGAGCGGCTTCGTGGTGCTTTGTTACCGACTGAGCTGAAACCACGACACGGGGCTAGGATTTATTTTTCACCTCACTGCCCTTCTAAAACCCCTTTCTAAAGGCAGGACTTTTTCCTCAGAAATATTGCAGGCTTGATGGCAGAGACAATAAATCCTGTTTCCACCCTCCAACCTAACCAACCTCCCCCAACCCACCTCAGTCTCTGCCTCCTTTTCCTGAATCTTATCTCTTCAAAATGCATGTTTTCCTCTGTGAAGCTGGATCTCTAGGCTAAGAGGAAGGACTGTGACCCAATGCAGCTACCACCTTTCAGTTTTCTCATCTGTTCTCCCCTTTTCCCTCTCTCCTGTCATCTCGGTGTCCTGCAGTATCTCCAACTCCTGAGCTCTCCCCATACCCTGGCCCATACACACCTCACTAGCATCCAATTTCCTGGATAAAAAGCAGACTTAGAATGAATTCCTCAGGCAATCAAAACATTTTTCACATGGTTGTGCCAATGTGCAATGGCTGTACAATATAAGGAGCAAACAGCCCTGATAAATGGATTTTTTTTCCACCTAATACCATCACAGTTTCTGTGATTCTTCCCTGCTTAATATCCTCCTGTACCTAGAGAGGAAATTTTTATTCCATAAATTACTACAAGAAGTTTCCTGTACAGAGGTGGAAGTGTTGTTGATGAATGCAATTCGTGTCTTCCCTCCTAATAAAGTAATAAGCAAATTTACACTGTCTTGATAAACACGGGAAACTGCTGAGTTGAATCTGCTTGTTACAAGTAAGGAAAAGCTATGCAGAAGGGCATCCAGAGCACTGTAGTCACAGACAAGATAAGCAACTAGCCAGGAGTAAAACAAACACACTACCTACCTAGCACCTACTCACTGCCTTCCTAATGTCAATGCAACCACCACGTTAAGTAGGTAAAAAATCTACTGCAATCACGGAAATACAGAAGTTGACAAATCCATTAAAAGCATTAACCTACTAAATCTGTAGGGTGTACGTATGCCTTGTCACAACCTGCCATTTTTTTATATCCTGGGAAATCTATTAGACCACCCCTAACAAAGCATTAAAGATGTTGCTACAGTTACAATAATAATAGTAATAATAACACCTGCAATAATAATAATAATAATAATAATAATAATAATAATAATAATAATAATAATAATAATAATAATAATAATAATAATAATAATATTCCTGAAACATATACTCCTGGCTATAACCCATTTCTTGATAGCTTACAAAATCATGGAAAACTAAGTATTTGCAAAGTATTTTTAAATGGAGCCATGGAGTTTTAGGGTCTCCAGCTCCAGAGCAGTACGTAGGGGAGGGAGCTTCCATGAGGCCAGGGGCTCCTGTGATTCCACATCTGCAGATGGAGGACTCAAGTCTTACCAGGCATTTCAGGCTCATTGCTACAAGTCTTATCAGGACATAGAGGTTTACAGTGGGAGGCTTAAATTGAATTGCTGTTCTTATCCAGAAGGCTAAATTAAAAAATCAGAAGTTTTCACAACAAACTTTATGTGCTTTGGTGGAGAGAAAATCCCAGGTACTGAAGGACATTTTAATAAAGAGGCAGAAGGCATTATATAAATCTATAGCTACAAGTGGGAATTTGTAAATTTTATTTTAGAAGAGAACTTGTAAGGGAGACCTGTGGTTTTTTTCTCTAATTGATGTGTAAATATATTAAAAGCTCTTGAGAGAGGTACAATCCTATGTAATAAAAAAACCCCAAAGCAAATCTTAGCTTGTGTTTCAGTGAAAGCAATCCCAAGGTAACTGAAAATAATGTTTACTTCTTTGGAGGGCAACAGTTCAGGAAAGAAGGAAGAAGGGAACTGAGTGAACTCAGACAGGCGAGATGTGTAAATTTTTTTTATTTTGAAAAATTATTCTTCCTGAATTTAATGCCAAATACTTTCAGACTACAAACCTAAATATCTGCCTTACAACTCTTTCATTGGTTTCCAATGTTCTTTTAGACTTGCAACTTTATCATACCTTTAACTTTTTGAAGAATGTTGAAGTCCTCAAATAATGGCTGTAATAATCAGGTTTCCCTATTTTGATATGATATACCACTAAAAATACAAGGAAAATGATCCTTTTCTGTACTTATTGTAAAAGGTGGCAAACACTTAGAAATTTATTAAAATTGCACACATTTGTGTCAAGCCTGAATTTGCTTTTCAATTCCTATTTTTTGCCAAATACCAAGATTTATTGGTCCTTGAAGCAAAAAAATGACTGAAGCAAATCTGGGGTCAATATTTAACTTCAGGGTCAATACATCTTGCTTTTTCACTCCCAAAGAAGTCAATATTGGCTGTTATTTATGCCATACTCTGCAGCTGCTCTTTTGAACTCCAACAGAGAAATACGTCACACCCTTGACCCACAGTCTTTCAACCTAAGTGTGGAGAGACTATAATTTATTTGCTCAACGCAAGTGTCAAATGTTTTCAGCACTAAACTGCACTAAACACTCTTGTTCCTTATCACAATTTCAGTTACACAAGTGTAACCTCTCTGGCTTCCACAGTGTTACATGCAATTTATATCACTGTAGGTGTATCACTCAACCAGGGGGCTGGAAAATGTCTTTTCTTCCACGTCAAGCTAAACGCATAGAACAGAAGAGCAGGTGAAGCAGCCAAAGTAGCATCTCAGTGGAAACTTTGGATTAAATAAATTAACACATAGTACTATAACCTATTTAAGCAAAATCAAATAAACTTCAAAATAACTCTTCCTTGTGTCTTCAGAGTCCACAGGCATTGAGCCCCTGTACTACTCTAAGACTTACAAATAATAGGTTGAAAAATAATTTTCATGTATTAAGAGTAAAAATATTTTCCTAAAATGTCTGTTTCTCAGCAGTTTTATTTGACTTAGAACATTTATTTCTTGGCTGGTTCCTTGTATGCCAAATTTCAGTCCAGGGTGAATTTTTCCATGGCTGAACTATATACTCCTGAAAAGCAGAGTTGGAAATGTTGAAAACCATAAACTATAGCTAAAGACACACACCACAAACAGGACCATGAAAAGCAGAGCTTTCAGTTTGAGCAGAACCTTCTTTTTTAATGAAAGATGCATTTTATTTTCACTACTTTGCATGGTCTTTTTGTTCTGCACTTTCTGGCCTGATCCATAAGAAAAGTGGTGTCCTGTTTGCTCATTTGAATGATACATTACTCTATTTAAATAGCTTAGATAAGACTTTCTTTAATGCTGCAAAAACAAAAGCTCTCAAAAATGTTTTTGGGGTGAATGAATGGATTCAGGTCCTTCATATCCTATTACATGAATACTAATTTTTAATGACAAGATCAACACCTGTACAATTTTAGAAGATTTTGCACAGTTGTGCACATGATACAAATGCAACCCTAAAGTAAACTGCTTGATAAATGTCCTGGTAGCTCTTTATCAAAAGATGAGAGAGGATATGCTCAGCAACAGTGTTACAGTCCTGTAGAGATTGTAAGAGTAGTCCAATTTGTTATACAAGGTCTTCTCTCTTCCACTCCTTCTTTTCTCGAGAGCTTTGTTAAAGAAAAGTTAAAGGCACTTACAGAAATTTCCTCCAAGTGTTCTGCCAAGGTGCATGAGCAAACTCAGGTCAAAATTTTGCTGTACATGGACAGAAGCCAGAGGACAGAAGAGCACTTCATTTTTAATCATTATTCCATTAGTTACTAAACTGCTTAGCTGCTCCATAATATTTTGTACTGTCTGAAAATGGCATCCAACTTCGTAGGAGATCTTTCTTTGGCCTCTGTTATGGGTTTGTGTGGCACGGTTTTCTTTGGTAGCAGGGGAGGGGGCTGCAGAGGTGGCTCCTTTAAGAAGCTGCTAGAAGCTCCCCCGGCTCCAAAAAGTCGGACCCGCCTCTGGCCCAGGCC
>VYZV01020554.1:106475-141312 GCA_013401275.1 Pandion haliaetus | reverse complement strand
GGCGGGAGGGGTGGGGGGAGGTGTTCTGAGATTTGGTTTCCCTTCCTAATACCCTTGTGTTTTGTTTTGATTTGTAGTCAATGAAATTGATTTTGTTTCTTCCCCAAGTTGAGCCTGTCTTTTGCCCGTGACCATAAGTGGGGAGTGATCCCTCCCAGTCCTTGTCTCGACCCACGAGCCTGCCTTTGTATTTTCTCCTCATCCCAACGTGGCCAGGGGCCAGGCTTCGTGGTGCTTTGTTTCCGGCTGGGCTGAAACCAAAACCATGACAGCCTGTCTCAGCCATGGACACAGACTTTGTAAGGTTTCCAAAGGAACACAAAACTTAATGCATAGCTAGTGATGAGTACAGAGCAGCCATTCAAGCAAGCTGATCACAGCGTAAGCTGGGACCACTTACAGAAAGTGAACGTCAATGTAGCTAAGAGTACGGTGGGAACAAAAAGCATAAACCCTGTGTGCTGTGCTTGGAGAGCAGTGGCTCGAAGAAGGGTAACAGGAGTGAGATGACAAGAAAGCTATCACAGAGTAGATGTTAGGGCAAAAAGGGCAGATCCAGCTTCCTGTCTTGCTGCAATGAGCTGGCAGTTGGTCAGATCTTGGGCATCGCAGCGCTGATGGGCACCCAGCTTGACACAGGGACCCCAAAAGCCCAACCCACTGCTGTGGCTCTCCAGCCTTCTCATGCTGGCGACAGCACCTGGAACCTGGACAGCCTTGGACAAGCTCAGTGGCTCAGGGCCATGCTGGTCATGCAAAGGTCAAGAGAAAAGGTTTTCTGGGGCTGGTGACCGAGGGCAGCTCCTGGTGGGGTCAGAAGCTTCAAGGGCCACCAGCTGCAAGCGAGCACATATGAGAGGGAGCTGCTATTGAGGTCCTCACACCCGTAGGGGGGGAGGCTGCAAGTCTTACTGGGCGCTTCCCCACTATGAGTCTTACCAGGGGACTGGGGTTTAGAGTGAGAGGCTTAAATTGAACCAAATGCTTTTCTTACTCAGAAGAAAACATAAAAAACAAAGAAAAACAGAAGACTTGGCTGCAGAGCCTGGGTGGTTTAATGGAGCACTGGCACTAAAGGGCACTTCTATTAAGAGGCAGAAGGAGTGACATACACCCCTGGCTATATCTTGGAGGTAGAAAGATGTCTCTTGGAAATGAAGCAAAAATTCAAGCAGTGGGGGTGATTACGACTGGAACAAATTATCATCACAAGGGATTCCCTGTATTTTAATGTCTTCAGATCAAGCCTGACTCCTCATTTAAAAGATATGCTTTAGCCAAAAACAAAGTCATTGGACTTTGTACAGGAGTAACTGGATAAAACTGTATGGCCTATCATACACAAGAGGTCAGAGCAGTTAAGTGTTTTGGCTCTAATCCCTACAAATGGAAATAGGTGTGTCTCCACTCTGGCCTGCTGCACAGAAAATATATGTCTTTAGGGGAAATTAACAGTGATGACAAGGCATCTTACTGCCCTGAGGAGGACATGGCTTTTGGATCCAGCTGAGCTCAGAATTAAGACAGGGAGTGAGCAGATAACCCTCCCAGATGTTTTATGGCACTGGATGGGGACAGCAGATGATAATGATCAGCATAGCTCTGTATGCTGGAACACCAGAGATTTTTTTTTTTCTTATAAAACATGTAGTAAGTTGGTTTGTTCAAGAAACAAAATAGAGTGAATCAAAAGGAATAAAGGCTGGAGGCTAATTAAAAGCCTGTTTCCATTAATACAATGGGAAAAACTGCTCAGGGACAGTCCATTACGTTGAATCATGGCCCTGCAATACTGCCAGGAAATGCTAATAGCTTTGGTGAGTTATCTTCAGTCCTGTTTATTAAACACTATCACCGAGAAATTGCTCTGTTGCTTTTCCTGAGAGCGGGCACCATCTCCAGTGTGCCACCTGGCCATCCTCAGCCAGGATCTCCTGTCATTCAGGTATCCATCTGGAGAGACAACCACTAAGGCAAGCGTTATGTCTCTTACCTAGGGGTGAAGGGACACATTTCTCATCTTGGCCCTTCTTTTTTTCCCTTTAAATAAATGTACTGAATCAAAGTCCTAAAGAAGGTCCGCAAGACCTTCTTTAGAGCTGCTCACCAAATTCTGGAGGTAAGCTCTTTTTGTCAAAGTGCAACTTTTTCCTTGAAGTGTAGACTAAGCACATGGAAAAGTATGAGGGAAGAACAATGTTTCAGTCAATTAATACAGATTAGGAAAAGTTAATAGTACTAAACCTCAGGTATCATGACTACGCAAATCAATGAAAATTGATGACAATGCTAGTGACTACTAAAAGGCACAGTATGGAAAGTAAAGATTTAGGACCAGGATGTGAAACAGGAGCATTCTCTAGGACACTGGAAAGTGCTAGTTTTGACAGGCTTGTAGTAGCTATTTACTGAAGTACTTTTTAAGGCGGAGATCACTTGATATTCACAGAAAACTACTGAGATCCAACCTGTCTCTACAGTCCCTATTCTGAGCATACTTTCTGCTGTATTTGCACCCCTTATGTATGGCAATAAAATTAAATGCTGCATTTCAGGATGATTTGATTACAACCAAAAAAGTATGATGAGTGATTTAATAAATGAAATACTGGAAGATTGCTAGAAGTACTGGACAACTGTGCATCTAGGCTTAAGCATTAAAACCTGTTTTCTTGCAAACTTTCCTTTATCTGCATCTGTTTGGATGGTTCCCACAACTTGCAAGAGAACAGAGACAAAACCATTTTTTTTGTCATCTTTTCATGACATAATGGGTAATCAACACATCGATCTTTTACAGCCAAGAAACCTGCTTCCCTGTGAGCTGTAACTTGAATCATTCACCACGTTAGTCACAGCTGGGGGTGGCCGTACTCTGCTGTGCCAGGAGAATGGGTAAGGGCACTTTTGGGAATCTCCAGCATGCAGTCACTCTGCCATTGAAGGGGGACAGTCACTGCAGAGAGTGTGTGGCCACCTCCACTTCAGGGTGACACGCTTGAGGGACGTTCACATTCATGCTGAGTTTTTTCTGCAGCCTGTAGGTCTATTACTGGTTTTTTACAACTTTTTCATCTAGTAGGCAGCTGAATGTGGAAAGCTGAGTGACCAGATGTACTATGTTATCCAGTCGGACATCTATTAACAGATAAAATGCCATTGTAGTACTGAGGGTGTCTTAAATTAACAGTGTTGCATTTCAACAAGGATGCTTAATGTGTTTCAAAAAGAAAGACTGAGGGCCTGTGTCTCCTTAACTCAGCTGAATAGTACCTGGCAATCTTACAAAGTGAAAAACGTTGCCTTGACTTTTCATTAAGGCTTAGTGTTCGGGTTCAGTGCCAGTTCCCATTGGCTCACTCTGTCTTCAAGATAAGTTGCAGATTAATCTATTTTACTTTCTTACAGTAGCGAGGCCAAATTATCCTTGTACCTGCTCCAGTGGAGACTCACAGAGTTAATGTCATCACACTGATAAAACTTGGACCAAAATTTGGTATGCTGGCTGTTCCCATTCCCTACTTTTCAGTTCTTTTTCAAAAAAAAGAGAGGGCAGCCCATCCTTCAGCTGTGCAGGACAAAGAATGCTACCAAAGATAATGCTTCTAAAATGTATATTTTTACTTTCCTTGATCAAGACTTTCTTTGGTGAATGTACATTTATTTAAACAGATTGAATTTGCTTAGCAGCTATTACAGACTGAAACTCAGCTCTAAAAGATTATTACCATGAATTAAGATAATTTTCTGTAGTGTAAATTCACCTCATAAATCAAATCTGGTGTTCATATGGCCCTGCAGATGCAACAACTCACTTGCAGCTGTCGGCACTAGAAAATCGGCAGAATTTGTCCCTAAATCTGCAATTGTTTGATGACACAATTAATGTATTATGACTTTCAAGTGAACAGATTATTTAAAGATGTTTTATAATACAGAGTTTCAGGATATCTAGCACAAAACACTGCTGCTGGTAAAAATGAGGAGAAAGAGGAAATTAGTGGGTTTTTCTAGTTCTGCCCTCCCTGCAGTTTTTCAAATATATCTTCCTCTGCCTCTGACACGCTGGTCAGCAGAGCAAGCATTTCTTCAGTATTGACACAGCGTTCAGCTCTACGTGGAATATGAAAAAGAGATGCTCTCGTGCCACAAGAATGTAAAGCACTTCCAGGTTCAGGGGAGTTACTAAATAAACAGCCTACATTTCAAAATTACCTGGCAACTCTTATTGAAATTGTGACCATTCATCAAAGAAACAGTTTAACATTAAATACATGAGTAGGAGGTTAACTGAAGTTGCTGGTGGTTCAGCTCTTTTGAAATTCAGTCTATTATTACTATTTAGCAAGTGCCTCCATAGCCAAGGTCCCTGTTTTGAAGACTCTGGACTAATCCCACTTCCTTACTTACTTTTGTCAATCACAAAGTGACTGGAGTTCCTACTTTTGGCCAAGCAGACAGAGTGAAACAAAAGCTGTAGAAAAAGAAACCTACATGAATTCATGAGAAAAAAATCTATGATTCAGCAACCACAGAACAGAAAACAGAAGAAATTATTTTATTTTTTCTATAATTTTGACATTTTTCCAACAGAAGAGTCTTTACTTCCATCACAAAAATTTTGCCTCAAATTTAGATTTTTAGCATAACCCAATTTTCAAACCCAAAATATGCCAAATTCACCATATCTACAGCATTCTGTTACATTTGTTGGAGAAATTTTGACTATGCTTCTCTATATTTACACCTTTGTTCTTTAAATACAGACTGCCAGTCATGCTGTCCACCTTAAATAGCACAGGAACAAAAATTTACTCCCAGAAGGTAGTATTTTGAAATATCTGGTCCCTCTACTGCTGAGATGCACCAAGCAAAGTCATAATCACAAGTTTTCCATGGAATTTGCTGCCTTCCTGAGCAAATTTTTTCTTCTGAACTGAATTCTTAACTCCTACATCAATGCAAATCCAGGATAACTCCAGGGTATTAAGTCTAGATTTAAACTGGTACAAATGAAAACAGAACAGCATGAAGTATTTAAGATATTGCTTGTTGAAACAAATTGTAGAAGCCATGCCCAAAAGCTCTGGCCTTGTTCTTTTAAGATATTTTCTGGGATATCCAAAAGGACTTCAAAAGAGGGGTCATCAATTCAGATTATGTTCAAAATCAGCTTATATCTTCCCAGGTCCAAATCTTTCTGTAGTCCCTCCTGGTTCCCTGTGAAGGCACTGCTTCCATGAACACCACTGGGGACTCTGAAAATATGCAGTATAAAGTCTGGGCTGCAGGGAGTAATACCATTAGGAGAAATGAATGAGAAGTAGAGTCTCTCTGCAAGACCACCATGCATGGTTGCAACGCCTCCTGTACCTAAATTATCTTTCTCCTTTTGCAAATTGTACATGAGAAAAATCTAAAGGCTCACTTAACAGTTTTAGCAAGCGATCAGCATTCAGAACACCTCATAATTAACAGCACATCATTTAGCCAAGCGAGTACTTATGAAAGTGTGAGGTTGAAGAATAATGTGATCCCAGCTCACATGCCTCCATCCTGACCTAGCTTCCCTGCTACTCCAGTCCCAGGCCTGTCTTCTAATTTAGCTAGTTACTTCAGTAGATACCAGAGAAATAGGAACCAGGCTGGGATAAATTAGCCGTCTGAAACCAGACTTTGAATTTTAGCCAGATGAAGTAAAAATTGAATGACTCATGTGGTGCAATAACTCACTATTCAGTTATCTTCAGTCTTCTTCACATGTCCCTATCTCCCCCCTCATAAACACTCTGAGAGCTCTTCAGGCCTCTAACACTTTACTGACAGTATCACACAGCTAATTTCCCCTGTATGAACATATATATATATAGCTAGATATTACACACCGCTTCTGTTGGTATCCCGCCTGCCTGTGCAGGATATTCCTCACCTGCTCAGCAGTTCCAGCTCTCCCTGTGATAGCTAAAGCCTTGTGCAATGTGAGATTAAAATTGTCAGAAAGCCTTCCTATAGGTATTTACAACAATGTGTTAATTTTCCATGTTGTTTCAAAGGGGTGCATATCAATGGTTCATTCCTTTCTGGTTTATAAATAAATCTCAGATTTTTAGCTCAGGCTGAAGCTGTCATTAAGTCATACAGGTTCTTTCCTTAAACATTTCTACAATGAGCTTTCTCCACATTCTTTCTGCTAAAATTTTGGACCCTAGGTTGCCCACCCCAGGACTCAGTGATGAAAACCCCCTTGCCACCGGATTCCTTACATTTCTTTCTGTCCTCCTCCGGAAGAGTTCCGAGGTGGCTGCTACCTCCCTTTCTTCCATCCGACTCCGTTGTCCCTCTGCATTGTCCTGCATCCCTCTGCCATGTCCCCCTTCTCCATGTCCACAACACACATGGGCCTGCTGGACACTCCAGAGGTCCATTCCTAGCCAGACTCCCACTTCTAATGTCCCTCTTCTCACAGCCTGGCCTTTCCCTCCTCCTTTAACTTGTAAAACTTCAGACAAGCAGCGGGAAGCTGGGTCTGCTCTCCATCTCTTACGAGTGGAGCAGCACCCGGTCCTCGTGCACAGAGCCCCAGCTCTACTCCATCACCTCCTCCTTCCCGTTCCTCTCCTGCAGAAGTCCCTGGTGCCCTTAAGATCCAGCAGATGCATTGCGCGCATGTCTGCTGCCTTCTGGGCTTGCTCATGTATGTCCCTGTCCTTAACCTGGAAGCAATTCTGGGCAGGGACTCTACTGAATATGTTGCAGTTTGGACGGTGCAACCTAAAGTGTGTTATAAATGACTTGGTGAATATAGTATTATAGCTACTCTGCCTGGAGTCTTGACAGTGAGGGCTTTTGAAATGCTACAGAACAAAATTTGTTAAAAAACAACCCCGAACCCTCTAACATCCCCCCCCCGCCCCCGAAACAGCAGGAGACAAAGAAATTCACCCGTTTCCATGGCAACCTCACTTCAACAAAGGCTCAGAAGAATATCTGCTTTCCCCAAATCACAT
The DNA here is from genome assembly GCA_013401275.1 of Pandion haliaetus. NCBI lineage: Eukaryota > Metazoa > Chordata > Aves > Accipitriformes > Pandionidae > Pandion > Pandion haliaetus. The sequence goes on along the minus strand of VYZV01020554.1, from coordinate 134,305 downwards.
CATGCCATGTAAAGAGGCTGTGGCAGAAACAGATGTTGATGGTATATCAAAAGACAGTTACCACTGCGCTGATAAACTTGTTATCTGAAGGCTGCAGCTGTCAGAAGGGCTTTTGTACTGACCTCAAGCCCACCTGGCTGTTGAAAGAGGACACATCAAAGAGGCACCGAGCCAGAAAGAGCCTGATGTGAAACCCGTATTCAGCACCACATCCTTTCAAATGGCAAAATAATCTCCAGCAAGATACGTGAGGATACAGAGAATATGTTTGTACAACATAAAATATCTGGCCACAGTCTGCATGTCGTGGCTGAAAACCCCACCAGAGGACACAAATTTTGGAAAATACAGATGAGTTAGATCTACAAAGCAGCTTGATTGTGAGGCAATTGACTTCACTCAGCCAGTATTGTCTTTTTTTATATATTGCTAACTAAATATAAAACCCAAGACCCTCATCATGTAGGAGGGATAGGTGACTGTGTTTCAGCAAGCAGTGAAGGCAGTGCAGGTAACCACCAGAACTTGACAGTAGGAAACCCTGTAACTGAGGGGAGAGCAAATGCAATGGCTGGGTGCATAAGCAATATTAGAGACATGGCATAGCTGTGTCTGGTGATGCTATGGAATAATATATGTCATTTTTGCATCCACTCATTGAAAAACTGAAATGCAGCAACAGCTTGGACAGTACAGATGAAAGGATGATAAAAACCAACCTTCAAATGATGGGCTAAAGAACCTCATTTTACTGAGTTTATCAAAGATGAGGCTAAGCTGACTTATTCATGTTTTGTTCATAAATGAAACCCTTTCTGATAATACAGGGCTTTCTAGTAAACAAAGTCATGATAAGAGCCAGTGTAGTGGACATTGAAGTTAAGCATATTCCTAGTAGACACAAGCTGATGATTGTTATCAGAGAAGATGATTAACAATGGGCAACAGTGGAAAAGACATTTAATGGATTCTCTCTGTCTCATGAAGTTTTAAAATTAAGACGGGATGTCTTTTTAAAAAAAGATATGCCTTAGCACCGGAAAAAAAATTATGGGCATCATTCAGCAGTACCGTCTTGTATTATGCAAAAGGTCAGGTTGCAGGATCACGTAAAGTTATAAGCCTATGCATTTTTAAAGCACTCTAAGCTCTTGAAAACAGTTAATTGCACTGAACTATATGATTATAAAAATTACTCACTCTCTAGATGGAGAGGCTGAAGAGGGTATCTCGCAACAGCTAGTAACCAGCTGCTCTACTTACAGGAAACGGACTCAACTGCAAAAGCAAACATATAGATACCACATGGATGCCTGTGCAAAAGACTCCCTGAGGGCACAGAGGCTGCCTGAGCTATCTTGGGTTCTTCTTTGGGTTGAAGGAGATCAGAAAGGAAAACATTAATAAAATATTATGCTTGTGCCCTTTGTGCATCTTAAGAGATTTTTATCTGAACTCAGTTTTCCTGTTGCACCAGTAGTCACCCTGGCTACCTCTTTCTCACATTTAGTAACTGCCCTTGGGTTGGGACTCGTGTTTGCAAAGCCACGTGGGTCAGGCTGGTCATGTTCAGACTGGCCAGGCACACAGGACTCGAGTGTCGCCAGGGCCCCACTGTGCTGGAGCCTCCCAGCCTGAAGACCTGGATGGCTTCTTCCACCCTCAAACCAGGGGGGAGTTCCTGCTTCAGCAGTGTGTATCACCACAGCACTTCGAGGTTCAGCCTTTGAATAGGGAGCTAACATCACAGTACAGACTGCCAGGCATTGCTCAGGAAGAATCTGCATTTCTGTTGGAAAATCTGGGATAAAGCAGAAACTGAAGAGGCACCAGACACATATGGCAACTGATAAGCCCCGATATGGTTTGGTGATGTCTTTTCATTTCTCTCGCCTCTGGCCCTTCAAAAAAGTGCAGGGAGAAACTTCTCCTCTTCCTTTGCTGTTTTAGCAAAAAGGCTTTTTGAAGTATTGTGAGGCATCAGGGTAAGCCATTAAAAAGGGAACTCCTAAACAACATACAGAGAAATTGCTTTTTAAAAAAATCCATTCTCACAACTATTCCATGTTTCAGAGGAGTCACTGTGGATAAGTGATGTCAGCAGTCACTTTTCTTACTAAATGGTTCACTCTCTCCTTGAACACTGAAACAGCTTTCACCTCGCCTTTCAGTTTGCTGGGAACTCTTGTAATTGAGAAGAATATTGACACGTTCTTTGGCTTCTTAAATAATCTATTTTACTCTATTTGTATAGTATTAGTGAAACTCCAAACCTCCCTGAGAAAGAACGGGTGACGTGTTGATAAGAGCCTTTGACCTGGGAGACTCACCGATTTCCTTTGAGACCTTGCAAATGCATCATCCTACAGGACTGCTTGTGTATCTATCATGCTAACATGAAACACAGTGCTGAGAGCCCCAAGTTGACACTGACCCCATCCCCGGCCTCACAGCACCACAGCATTACTGCAGCTATGCCGCTGATCAGCACTGCTGCACCAGTATGGGCACATTAGCTCAGCACCTTTGTTTTGTGTCCTGCTGTCTGGTACAATGAAACACATCTTTCAACACTTGAAACACCATTTAAATACAAAAGGACTTACGCATATGCAAGTTAGAGAAAGCTTTTGCAAAGACACTGGCATAATGTAAAATGGATTTTGAAATGATACAATATCCCTAATCTTGCAAAATAATGTTCCACTTTTGTCTTCAGGTTCAAACTCACAGAAAGTTTTGCCTACTGTATCTCACTAGCCCTTACAAGCACTGGTTTAAAACAGCATCACCTTCATCAAATAGAAGTGAGTTCCTCCCCTGCAAAAAAAAAAGAAGCTTTAATGATCTTCAAATATCAGGCTTTCTGAGAGGACCATAAGCCAAAATCTACTTGACTTTCCCCCTCAGCCTCCCTGTCTTGAAAAGCAAACTTAACATCTGCTTGTTATCAGTAGTTATCTCACAGCATGCCTCTGAATCATTTAGAAAACTCAAAGCACATGTTTATCCCTGCTGAGGAACCAGTCATTATGATGCTATTTACAGGCCCTTGGTGACCCAAGCTCACTACATGGTGTAGAAAACTGCCAAAGATTTTGTCTCAGGGGTTCTCGCTGCTGCTAGGTTTAATTACTTACCATCAGCTTTTTCAGCTATAAGGCTGCACTCCCTCCTTTCAAGCTGCATTGAGGCATGCCTGTGTGAGGACATGTGGGAAAGCTAAGATAAATCAATTAGACATATGAAGCACGTTGCGTGTGAATTAAAGCAAGTTAAGCCCTCATGTGGTTACTCTTATTCAGGAGAATGAAAAGGCTTTTACTTCCCTGCGTAGACAACTTCAAAGCTACGCCATTTTACAATTGTAATGTGTCATGAAAAGCAACGAGGGGCCAGGAAGAGATGCCAATGGTCTTGGGCAAATGCCTTCACATCTGAAAATGAAAAATGCTGATTGATTAGTAATGTGGAAGGATGATAGGTCCTCCTGAGACTGAAGTCTGCTTTTCACTAAACACTGCACAGAAATTCCTCCAGAGCCTTTCTGCTTAGATGACCAGACGAGCCCTGTATTCCTCTTGGCAGAAGGATAAACAACTATATCACTACAGGATGCTCAAAGAGCCTACTTTTTGTGGGACGTGAAGTTTGATGCAGGACTAAGCTTCCACTGAAGTTCAGAGCCTCAGGTCCAGCTCAGGCCATGTGATAACTGTGCTGAAACAGTAGCTTTGCTCAGCATTTTTGATGTCCAGGAAAGCCATTTAAAGGTCTGATCTTACAGCCAGTATCCAGCTTGCAACTGCTCCTTACTATACCAAAGAGAAAATTCCCAGTATCAAATCCAGATCTTTGCCATTCTGGAGCAAAAGGCTAAGGATATTGAGTTCTCCTTGTGTAAAGAGGGGAGATCTCTTCATATTGTTCTTCTTAACCCTCCTGAAAATCTGTGCAAGGCTAGCCCTACATTTAATTTTTCAAGACTTTGAGTCAAAAGAGAGCCCTATTTTTTTTTGCTTTCCAATGAATACTTTCAGCAATTATACATCTCCAGCTTCTTTTTTTTTACCTAAAACTGTTTCAACAAGTTAAGAAGTTCTTTTAAAGCCTCTGTGAGACTTCAAGAAGCATCAAGAACCCCAAGACTGCCTCCTTGTCTCGCTTTGCTAAAGAATATTTTGAAAAGGTAATGATGGAGGTGTTGCAGCTGTCACTGCATTCAGAGAATGTTTCTGTGAGGGGACTTACAGAGAAGGGACCTACAATGCCAGACTCCGAGTCTTACAGTATGCATCTGAAAACTCATCTGAAGCTACTTACACAGCATATCTGTGTGATGTACCAATTACAGACAGAAACATCTACTATAAATTCTACAGAGAAGTTATAAGGTGTCTGTCATCTTTTTAATTTAACCAAAACCCCAAAATCATTAAAAAAGAAAAACTAAACCAAAATACTTCAGCAGATTGAAAACAGCTGAATGTCACTGAGATTTCCATTTCTTCATGTGGAGAAGTATCTGTAGCTGACAACTTCAACCACACGTTCTGCATGCCGCCTCGTTTCACACTGTGGGGGGGATGTTTACATAGCCACTCACAAGCATTATGTTCTTTAATAACATAATATAGAGAACTGGAAAAGCTTAAAGAGAAAGCACTTGGGTACAGATAGGTCAAAACCAAAGCTAAGTATAACTTAACTATGCCTCAATTCTCATGTTCCTGTTACCAAACTAGTATAAAATTTGACTACAATTAACATTTCTGGCTTTATCTTGAGAAAATCATGGAAACTTGGGGTTGGATTAAAAAAAATACTTCAACTGCATCGCAATGTGACACTGAAAAAAAAAGTCTAGAGGCAATAAGTATATATACAAAATATCTGTTCTGTCATGTAAATAGATATTAAAAGTTTAGTTAACATTCCACAGTGGTTTGACAGAATAGACTTTGAAGAAATCAAGTTAGAAATTAAAAATGTGTATGCAATTTATTTTGCACATTCTAGTGCCACTGGTCCAGTTCAGTAAGTGCTATGGGGCTGCCACATTACTCAGAGGCGAAATGTCTATTTTAAGTCTGCCTTCATTAAAGCAGTGCAGTACAGTTTTCTTTATTTCTCCAGTTTCTGGCTGCACAGGGACTTGGACTGGACTGATTCTTTTTGCTGAAGCTTGACCTGGGATGAAATGCTGGAGGTGTACATCACTGACATACAGGAGGGAAAGACAGTGATGGACAGGAAGGGGTTGTTTCTGCTGCTGTTGAAGACTGTTATTCCCCTCTCACGCAAGAAGCTCGTGATTTGGAAGTGGCATAACCCTCCTGGTTAGGTCTCCACATAGTATTTGCTTCACTGAAGGCTTTGAAACCTTTACTTCAGGCCCAGGTCCTGCCACAGTTAACTGAAGGTTTCCACTTCCATTTAGTTTTTCTTCAATATGTAATTACTGCAATGCACTCAAGCTTGGAGCTACTCCTGAAGATCACTCAGAGGCAACAGCTGCCACACACTGTGGCTTCCCACTTGCTAGGAATTGCTCACCACAGGCGACGTGTCACAACAACTCTTTCAACACGCTGTACAGATACGCATCTCTCATGTTCAAAGTTGCATTAATCTAGGCTAGCTGGGACACAGGGAAGCTGGTGTCTTTATGCTAGCTTGCTGAGGTTGGAAAACCAAGGGCTTGATCCACATAAAGCTTAGGCAGCATCTCACTTTTGGCTACAGTGAATTCCCAAGCCTTTTAGAGCGGGACCTCGCTGCTTGTGCCCCCTCCACAGTCCTCATCGGCAGGCTCCTCCGGTGCCCCTCTGCCTTCCCATCGTCTCTCCTTGCTGGGCCCCTGCCACACGAGGGTGAAATGCCCCTGCAGAGCCAGCTACCTGCGCTGCACTCTGCTCAGTGGTGTGCCTCGTTGGGAGTGAGCAGGAGCTGGTGATCTGTAACCCAGGCTGTGTGTACGTTGCTCACCTTGGGAAATCAGGGAAGGCACCAGGCTGAGCAGGGATGCAGGCGTGATTGTGTTAAGTTACCACCTGAAAAGGGGGAAGGTCTGTACCAGGTGGTGGTTATCTGGGAGGTGTCATGCTGGACAGTGGAGAACCAAAGCTGAGGCACAGCTTCTCAGGGCTGTACTCTAACCTCCAGGTCACCTAACTGCAGCTCCTAACAGTAAACTCCATAATGGAAAGCCTGGCATAACCAAGCAGGGATAGGGTCTTTCAGACTACAAACCAACTTCTTCTGCATAAGAATGCAACCATAACTGTTTGAATTTAGCTAGCCCTTGTTTTGATCCGGAGGCAGCCTGTTTATGCTGCCTAATTGTAGTCATTCCTGTGGCTTTGTTTGTTTGTTTACAACAGTACTTGGGAGTTTGGGAAAATGCTGCAAAAGATTCAAATAGCAAAAATGGTGGTCATTCTTTAACCTTATGTTTATAGTTTATAGGAGAGCTTTAACATGCATTACAGTATTGCAAAACTCCACAATGTCTTTGCATAGTTTGTCAGTATAAATCTGGGGATAATTCATGCAGTGCTGAGAAGCAGCTATTTCTGGTACAGTTGTGAGCTCTTGCAGTATCAGGCACGCAAGATAAACCACCTATTCAAAGATGATGGAAGCACCACCAAGAGGTTCAAACAAGTTCACCATTAATTAATTTCTACCATTGTGAAAAAAAGGTGTAAGAAGTTCTGAGATCAAGAAAAAGAAGAGGGGGTGGCACCACCCTCCTGTTATGTCCCCACATAGTATTTGTATCACTGAAGGATTTACAGCAGTATTACTTATTTTCTTTTTTCCCAGACTCAACTGGGCTTTCTGAAGATGTCCTGAGCTGAGTTTATGTGCTGTATTTCCCATACTTTAGTATACATATTCCAAAATTGTCCCTTTTCCCAGGATTTGTCAATCTTACTGATAAATCAAGCTAAAGAGTCTCAATGTTCTCATAGTCTGGTTGGAGATAGTGCAGTTCACCTGAAGAAGCGAAGGTCTGCCATCTTATGTAGCAAGTATCAGTGGGAAAGTTCAGGAAGGGGGAGCTTGAAGAGCTCTATGATAGTTAGGAGTTGCAGTCCAGCAGAATTTTAAAGAGAATATTTCACTTCTACACTCATTAGATACATACACTTGAAAATTTTCCTTGCCTTCCAGTGCAGGGCCCTAAAACCTACAGTTCTGGTACCATGAGACTAAAACAGTTCTTGAAGTGGGACATCAACAGCCTTCTTTCTTTTAACAGCAGCTAAGTGCACTGACACATCCAAAACCACAGGAGCTTTCTAACTAACCTCCTTGTGGACACTTTGAAGTTAAATGCTCTCTCTGCACCCTTTGCTTCCCCTCCAGCCTACGCCTAAATTACCAGATTTACACAGTGCAGTATAAGTTTTTGTTGTGACACCGATAACACTCACTTATCGTGTATGTTTTTTCTAGAAGGCACAAATTTTTAAGTCCAGATGTCCGTTCTCTGTTGCCTGAAACTGAAGTTTCCGCTCAGAATTGCCCAGGGTTTTGCTTTGCTTCTTTTTGTCCTTTATTTTGTGGAACCTTGGTGTGCTGAGATTTGCAACCTCATGTTCCCCCTCAGTATTGAGGATTACTCTGGCTTGTGGTGAAATATCCATCTTTCACTTTCTTCCCTCTTTGTTCACATCTGGAGCGAGGCATGATGTCATCAGTATAGCATGTCATCTGCCTCATCTCCCCTGGTAAAAATGAGGAAATTTGCTCGATGCTCAGCATTCATTCAAGAGTCCTAACGCAACATGAAGCTACTCGGAGCGTCTTACCCACTCTGGCCAGTCTGATTTATCTGCACCATCACACAGCTATCTGGGAGGATTTGAATAACCATTGCTTTGCTCTCAAAAAAACCCCCCTTGTCTCATTCACAAATTCTCATTCCTCTCTCCCCTTCCCCTAGCATCAAATCCTATTTCTGTGCCTTTAAAGGTGAATTATTTTTTTGTTTCCCTTCATTCCAGCAGAGAGATGGCCCCTTTTCTGTTTCAATGGGATCCGGGCCTTCCTGCCGCAGCTGCTCCCTCCTGGCCGGTGGCCGACTCTCTCATCCGAACTCACTCTTAATGTAGTTTATTTTTCTCTGTCTTAGTTGTTTCATTCTTTGCCTTTTCTTCAGGCTGGACCTCTCTTAATCAATCTCAGTCTTAGCCCTTTTCCTTTTCAATTCAGCCTTTTCTGCTCTACTGGGTTTGGGGTAAGGGAAACAAGGCTTCCTTGAAGTGATTTGCTTACTCTCTTTTTTTCCGATTTCCTTACTCTTCTCTTCCTCTGCCAGGGAGGTCAGGCAAGCTCTGACCTTGGGTAACAGTGCAAAGTGGAACATTTGTGGTTGCAACAGAAACAATTCTTTAATTAATTAAATGATCCAGAAGTTGCAGAATGAAGCTAGCAGAGCTCTCCGGCCCACTGAGACCTACTGCACTACATCTTACAGTGCCTTCCAGGCTGAAGCTCACTCTCAGGGAATAAAGTCATGACTCTGATACCATCCCTCCTTGTCAGTCAGCAGCAATACAAATCAGACATATTTATTTATGTATATTTATTTTTACCTTCAAAAAAAAAAATTAACTCTTAAAACTCAAGTTGTGTTGCTGTGAACCCTTATTTTGCTTCATGTGGCTTTTGTTTATACCACTGAAGAGTCACAAAGTTGATATAGACTTGAAATATCTGAAGGATTCTGTAGAAATGATGGTATGAAATCTATATTGGAAAGAAGTAGTGCCTATGCATGCTCCTATGGATGGTAGTAGGCACGTAATCCCATGGCAACAGAATGCAGTCCTACAGTCTTCACCTGAAATGTTTTAAAACCATATTGGCCTGAATGGGGTCTGAGAATTTGTCCTATATGTAAGAGAAAGAAAGACTCTTTAGGGGACTTTTTCGTCTGCTTAACACATGTTCATAGAGATCGAGCTACACTTTCTAGGAGTGCTGGGGTCACTGAACCAAGCAATTGATTTAGGGAAAATACAGGGCAATGTCAAAACACCATTTGCTTCCATGGTGGAGGGTTATCTCACCAGCTCTCAAGCATCTAAGCCAACTGTTTCAGCAATGCCAGCTGGCATAAAATCTAGGGCTGACCATTCTGATATAAAATCATAGTGACTGGAAATCATGAATAATCCATGCAGAAACTGTCCTTAATTAATAATTACATGCCTTTAGACCCCCAAGTTTGCCATGTAGTGTTCAGCAGCCTCCTTCCATGAGTAGCCACACTTTACCATGCCATCTGCAGATGAAAACAACTGCATTTAACAGAAGCCTCTCTTTATTTAGACCTGCAGGGAGAACTAATTAAAGGTAACTGAAACCACAGCTGCTAAAATAGTTATATGGCATCTAAACTATTTTGGAAAGCTCTCATTGATTCTCAATGTGACATATGCAGAATATGGAAACCTACCATCACCTTAAACAATGTAATTGTGGCAAACAATGTACCTAGACTTCTATACGATACTACTTAACATAGATACGTGTAACACTCATGGATGTTTTATGTGTATGTACACACAAAACCACAAACACATTGTATACATGGACCATTTTTAGTACTCTTACTAGCTGCATATAGTCTTCAAGATTTAGGAGAGAGAAAGATGTAGTGGCATTATAGAACTGTAAAAATGAGCTGCCCGCTTTTTTGCAAAGCAAAGCATTTTATAATCACACATGGAACCGATTGTTTAGAATTAATTACATTAAACATTACTCAACCAGTCTTCAGTTAAGAAAATTTTTTTTTCAGTCGTTTTCATGTAACAAAAAGACTTGCACTTCATATATATACAAAGAATGGCAGTACTGAAGCTTGGAAAAAGAGTTTCAGATGAGGTTTGAGTTATTCCAAAGTCAGGGCTCAGTGGGGAGCTCAGATTTTACATTTGCACAGGGATGCAGCTGTCAAAAAGAGGTAAAATCAATTGACAAAAAGCACCAGAAAACTAATCTGATTTTGTCATTTGGACCTTATTCAAAATAAGTTCTTTAAAATGAAGAAGAGAAAGGATGTGCATTTGAACTCCCTTCTACTTTAACTGTTTCTCTCCAAATGATGTTTGTTCATCATCATGGCGTTTCAGTCTCTTTTTGAATTGATTAATACAATCAGGTCTGCAAAAGGCAGGCATTACCACAGACTGATCCAAAGTTAGATCTGGCTTTAATTTCACAAGCACATTCTTCTCCTTACATCCGATCCAATGTTTGCTATTAATCATACTAAATGTTTTGGGGTAACAGTGTTTCCCCATTAAAGCCATGACAAACTTGTGTGGGAGCACAAGGCACTCCCCCGAGGGTGCACGCCCTCCCTAGCACTCCCGAGCCCAGCACCTTGGGCCTTTCCAGAGCAATATCCCCATAGCCATCTGCATTAGTTGACTTGCACTTCACTCTTGGGGAAATAGAAGTATGGCAGTTTATAATACAGTTATCACAAAGTTTATCAACAGTAAGCTTGGTTTTGCTGATAGTCCTGCTCTTCCAAGTGACAGCCCAGCCAACACACAAATATCTAAGTAGCATTTAGCATCACAAACCCAAAGTATTAATAGTTTGTTATAAAACAAACCTAATGAGATCTTTGGTGACATCTTAGTACAAATATTACTTGGAAATAAGAGTGAATACCAGAAATTAAATCATTTCCATACCTTGGAAACAACATACTGTCCCCCTGGAGATGGAGAAAAGGAGATGAGGCCACAAATTGGCAGGACAACAGCTGCATTTATGACTTTAAACAATATGTGGTCAGCAAACATCTATTGCTAAAAGACCAAAGTACAAATCTCCAACTCAGATATTACTTTTGTCATCATATGTGGATGTGAAAGATGGAAATCTATCAAAGACATAGGCAGAGTCTGAATGCTTTTGAAAATAAACACTTTGGAAAAATACTAGGCACTAAATGGACTTCAGGGATAATATATACCAAGATATACCAAAGCATCTAACAATTCATTATGTCTAAAGTGAACTAGAAAAACACCCTAACAAACAATGACAGGCAAATAGTGAGGAAATATGTAAAGAATGATGCTGATTTGTTTGCCATAGCAGGCATTGAATAGGGCAGTGGATAAACCCTCAGAAGGCCTGACTAAAAGAATTCCCTCCTTCAATCCTGCTGGGAGGAGGAGAAGGATAGCAGTTAACAACGGGCTCAGCATGAAAGCAGGAGTTGCAGTTAGTCAGGGACTGCAATGACTCTTAAGTGCCCTAAGAAATGCCGGTGGCTTAAGGAAGGATTCAGACGCAGATGTGACAATTTTCACAAAGTCATTTGCCTCATTAATTTTTTTTGTGAATAGTTTAATTTAAATTTTCCCCATTGCCCTCTTGTGCCTCACACATTTTCCTTGGTACAGCCAAGGAAAACCAGCCCAGGAGCCAGGATGTTGGCTTGGAATGGACAATGTCCTTAGCATTGGCTTCTACTGGGGCTCAGAGCAAGCCATGCAGGTACAGCCTCTTAAAAGCACTGTATCATCTGAAGATGCAGATGCAAAACTTCCGTGACTTTAAAAAGTGCCTTAATAACTAAATCCTGCTGAAATCAAAGAAGTATTAAAAGACAAGCAAAAAATATCACCTTGTGACATTGAAATCAAGCATGAATTAAAAATGCAAAATTTCTTCAGGATCATCTAGTCAAGTAGTCTGTCAAAGCAAAATATATTCTGTACGGTTTCTATTTTTTCCCCAAAGTTGTTTTTCATTGCTGTTCTAATGGACCCTGTATGAAATCAGGAAGTGCACAGGCCTAGAAGAGGTATATGGAAGCTACAGATAGACTGTATGAGGCCTGCTCTCAATTACAGCAGAGCTGGAGTGCAAATGAAAACCAGACTGACAGTCTGGGTATTTTACGTCTCAGTGAGACCTGCAAATTTAGATAGTTTGATCGATAAAAGGCTCCTAGACTGCATGGTCTCAACTTGTAGTCATCTTCATTTTGACCTGATTGAAACCATCATTCCCCGTCTTGGATGGTATATGGGTCATATCAGTGGAAGATTAAGTTCACCCTGTTGGTGCCCTTTCAGATCAAATGTGTTAAGAATGACCCTGAGAGCCAGAAGTGTTGATTGCCAGTCTCTTTCCCTCAGATGCTGGAAAGGTTATGCAAATCACGGTGTTTATGAGCTGCTACACAAGACCTGAGCCAAGTTTGGTAGAAACCAACCCTCCATTTCACTGGCTTATGAGCCCATGCAGAGGAGCTGGAAACCTCAGACAGTGTTCCTTTCTTATGGAATGAGAAAATGCCATACTGCATTTGGGAAACTGAAAAATAGATTGACTTGGACTTCTCTGCCAAGATATTTATGTTTCAATTCCCTTTTAAAAGTAACAGCAGATAGTAGTTTCCATTTTCCTTGAATCCACTTTCAAACAGGAGAAAGGGTCTCAAGAGTGAGTTACAGCCTGTGCCAGCAGAAAGGATTAAAGTTGTCAAGATACTATGATAGGAGTTATGGTACTTTCACATTAGGAATTGGGATTGGAAGTAATGAAAGAGGGCCCTTACAGAGAAACTTGGAGGCTGTCCTCATTTTCCCTGCTATGCACTGCTCATAGCTGCCACCCTTCATGCTACAATAATCATTAGAATAAAGAAGCTGTTGATTTTGGTTTGGAAATCAGCTCTAAGGCAAGCAAATATTGATAAAATACCAAGATGTAGTTGAATACATTCTCCAACTTCCTAAATGTGGAGAAAAATTTCGAATACAGTGATAGCACTGAAATGAATGCATGCCCTCTTCTGCAGAGGTAAGGACTGGCACCACTCAGAAAATGGCTGGCAGAGGACACACATTTGTCATAGAAAATAAAGCCATATCTCATCACTTAGCTCTGCACTCTCTCTGTCTCGTCTCGTCTCGTCTCGTCTCGTCTCGTCTCGTCTCATCTCATCTCACTTCATCTCATCTTTCCTTGTATTTCAGCTACAGACATACCAATGCTGATCTGTGTAAAGTCTTACTTCAAGTGATAAGAGTGATAGCCAACAGTCCTGTTTATGTATCCCCGCATGAGACTAAGGTGGTTCACTACAACCCTGTGGAAATGTCTGGGCATCATCCATGCTACATTAGCCATGCACACAGGGAAGGATCAATCTCTCCATCAGGCTCAGGGCAGCACACTGTGAAGAGCTATGTTCTTATTCTGGAATTTTTGACCCACAAGCTCCCATGCACCTGCCAACATGTTAAATATTGAAACACATAACCACAAAGAGGAGGTAAGAGGATGACAAACCACACTTAGGTTATTCAAGGCTGCATCTTTACAGCAAAGAAAAATGGGCATGAATAAGGCAGGCTGAACTTGCCCCCCCACGAGCAGTCTGTGGGTAGCTTGTAGGCTCTACGTGAAGACTGTGCTGGAGTGCATTGGTCAGCATCTACCTGGCTCCACAAACTGAGACACTGCAACGGACTCTGACCTCAACCAAATTCAAACCCTATGAATTACTGTAGGCAAGGATGATGCTCCAAAACTTTCATCTACATGAAAAAAACATTCCAAGTCTTCAGAAAATTGTCTACAAACAAAAGGACATTCTCCTGTTGAATGTCAAACTGTGAAGCTGGGATCATGCATGTGTGGGTAAATTATTAAAGCAATCAAAAGAATTGAACAATTCAATTATGAAGTCAGTCATACAGCTGGTTGAGTAATGAACACATTCAGAGAGAAATATTTCTGAATAAAGAGTAAAAATATTGCCAATATTTCTGAGTAGAGAATTTCTAATGACTAACTCGACCTGTAAATTATTTCCATAAAAAAAGTGATTTGGATAAGCTTGGAAGTCAAAGGAAGTAAAAGAAGCATGCAAAAGTTTGGCATTTAAAGAGACTCATAAATAGAAGACACGTGGCCGTAGATGAACAACAAACTCCTTTAACGTGCCCATTTTCTAAAGACAAAATAGCTGCAGATATTTTAGATGTTTTCAGGACTGGCTGCTATGGTTAGGGTCTTCATTTTTGCAAAGTAAAAGAAAAGCAAGACATTGTCTAGAAACTCAGGATTATGCAGATAAAGCAGATTTAAGAGCAGAAATTCCTCTTGCTATTGAAATTATTAGCATCTTGTGCACCAAAGAGAATATAGTCTTGAAAAGCATAACCTCCCTGCAATGCACAAAGTGTAAAACAGCTGGCAGGATGTGCTAGGCTTATTTGCCCTGACCCATCTCCCCTAGGCCCTCCACCTCGCACCCTTACCCATGGGCCAGAAGCACCAATAAGCTGAGTCCCGGGACCCCTGATCATGGCCAGGTCTATGGCATTGCCTTGCACCCAACCTGCACTGATGGCTTACAGGTCGGGGGCTCCCAGCACCTGGTGCATAGCCATGGGCTTGTTGGAGGGCACGGAGTCAGTACATGATTTCCCCACGCATGTGCTGCACTTCACAGGCACAAGAGAGTGGGGTCTTGCCCACCCAGATGAGCAGTAGGGCTAGAAAGGGGTTCTTGAAAACATGGTCCTTCCCAGCTTAAATAAGAAAGCTAATAAAGAAAGCAACAGAGACTCTAATATATGATAATAATTAAAACATTCACATGGTGACAAATGAAAAGGGATGTTGAAGGTTAGAGAAGAAGCATAATTGTAAGGCAGTAGCTGAGCTTCTGCTTCTTACAAAAACAAGAGAGACACTATGAAGGATGCCATATTGCACTTGGCTCCTGTCCTAAAATAATTCCACATTATAAATATTTGACACAGCACTTAAGACTATTGCCTCCACAGGATTTAATGTAGTATAATGTAATACATCTGTTTGCTACCCACATGGTATGAAAAGAATGAATGGGTAAGATATGTACAAAAAATGCACAACCGTATTGTATACTATTACTTCTGTGTTGATCATTCTGCGCTCATTACCTATTGAATTAAGACGATGGAAAAATGTTTCATAATACTTGAACAGCATGATCTCATTTGTTGTTTTTTGATCTACAAGACTACATCAACCCTGTTCCTACCTTGACTTTCTGTACTCATGAAAAGTACCATGAGAAGTTGTGACTTGCATGGGCACTGCTTTTAATGTGAAAAGTTGGAGTACCTGTATGAAAATGCAGCAGCGTAAGACAAGTACAGTCAAATAACTTAGGGAAATATGCCTGCTTTTTATGTCTTCAGTTTAAGTACTAAATATCAATTGTCACCAGCTTACACTACCTGAAAAATTGTATATTGAAGATACATGTGTTAACCAAGTTAATAAACCTTTCCATCAATCACATTGCAGCTAAGTGACACTTTCTTACTCTACTTTGAAGAGTTGCAGGATTGCCCTACTTTGACAGTTATCTCCTCTGTTCAGCATCCTTCCCGCTTACAGGGCAATCTTTCTTAAGGGTATTGTTCTTAACAGAATCTTACAGTGTATCTTTCTTAAATTGTAAGTGCTATAGTCCAAGAAAAATATTAAAAGCCACAGTCACATTAACAAGTAAACAAACTAATGTGCACATAACACATAGGGGATGACACACACTTTCATCACTGCAGGTCTGTCTCGTGATAACAAACTTCACACTGGCTTTTTGTTTTTCTGATGGCAGCTTAGATAGGTTTGAAAAGAAAGCTACACTGAGAAGGTAATTACAGCACAAACTTTTGGTTTCCACGTGGTGCCATGATCAAAGTGTGCCAATCTGTGGTGCTCCCAAGCTTGACAGAGTTAACAAAAAAAAAAAAAAAAAAGAAAGAAATTCTTACTGTAGGACAGAGTAAAACCTTTCCAGCCCCAGAAGATGGAGCCTCTCTTAATGCATGTTTTACTTTCATCAAAGCATTTTTGTGTGGTGGTAGACCCAACCAGGATTTTCAAAGGTGCAAACCAGCTTAAATGTCCTTTGTCCCTCTGGAAATGTCAGTGCTGAGCTCCAGAGAGATCACACATGGTCTGGGAAGGGGCACAGCTCTATGCGCCTGCGCTCCAGTGCTACCTGCCTCGGGCAGCCAGAGAGCAGGAGGTGGCCAGGAGACACATTTCAGCCAAGAGCTACAGCTGTGTCAGGCTCCCAGGTCCCACCAACACTGACTGACCCATTACTGAGAGTTCTGGGAATTCATTACAACGGATGCACTTTGGTAAGCTCAGTATCTCTGTGACAATCTTTTCCTATGTCTGAACCACAACATTTTGTTTTCTCTGAAAGCTGCCGATGAAGCAAACACTAGTTTTTTTGGAAATTGTTTTGGCATCTCTCAGAATATCAAAATGAGTAAATCATTTAGCAGAGAAAAACAGATTTAGGCACAGTTTGGCATGCCATTATCTTGACTCCTTTACTATATAACTTTTCATAACTGTGCCTCATCTGGGAAAAGACGCAAATCTGTCATTTCTGGGAAGCTAGATAATTAGTCACTCTAAATAACAACTTATGAACTACAGCTAAAAACTAACCAGACTGGTAAACAGAAATTGCAAGACTGTGATTTTTGCTTCTTTACCCAGAGTTTCACACACATGAAATAAATGCTTAATTCAGCCCTTTAGCAGCGGTTCACAAACCAGGGGTGGTTCGTGAAACCACAGAGCTTGCTCATGGAACCGTATTAAATCGTAACGTTTCTCAGTTCTGTTTGCCTGCACTGGTCATCCCCCCTCAAATTTGGTATTCACTGGTTCATTGGTCCACAGCTTGGAGATCTATAGGTTTCAGTCAGGTCAACCTAATGACCAGAAATGTAGCCAGTTGTTCATAAACAATTTTCCACTCAAATGCACAAGAGCCTGATTCGGCAGCCCCTTAAGCCAACAGCACTCCCTTTGCAAGAGCCAAGAAACCAAGGTAACAGCATCTTGAATAAAGTATTGATTTTTTTACACTGGACAATGTTTACATTTTTCCTTGGCAAATAACCCATCCATATGTACTTGGTTATGGACGAATTTCTGATTTCACACACACTGTGGGCAAACACTGTAGTCAGAGGTTGCTAGGAGCATGTATGTGTATAGCTGTTAGTCATCATGTTCTCCTATCTTTGTAGAGGACATAATTAAGAGTATATCATTCACCTCTTTTGTTTGCATTATGGTTGGACCTGGCTGAGAGTAGCGGGAATGAACTCGAAACCTGAGTCATGAATGTGGATGATTACAAGAAGGATCTCAGCTAGCATATTTGATCTCTTGAGCTTGGAGGACAATTAGAGAAAAACTGTACAGTTTAAGTTTTCCTTTAATTAGTTTACAGTCTGCAGTGTATGGGAGTTCAGTGCTTAAATCAATTTTTACATAACTTATGGTTCTCTTTTCTTTTTCCGTCAATATTACTATTTCCATTGAAAAATATTTAGTTTTTAGAAAGGAGGGAAATGTGATAGTCATTTATTGCCCCCACACTGCTAAGAAATTCCATGCTTTTATGTGCAGGAAGCATTGTGTTGATGTTGGCTTCCCCATGAGTTAAAAATCTTGTTTAAATGTTGCAGAATCTAAATGCTCTTTGAGGTTTTTCTGTGTTGTTTTATGGAAAGGCTTCTGCCTGATTATTTACAGATGCTGTCTCTGAGAAAGCCAAAAATAGTCCTTTACTAATTCAAAATTTAAACTAGCATTTTTATTATTTTGTTGTGTAACCAAGAAATTCTGCTCTGGGGTACTCAGTTCAAAGAGGAAAACAGAGCCCTTCGGCTCGCTGTTGGCATCACAGGCAGCGATATTCCCACTTAGCTAATTGCAGTGCCAAGCCTTGGCATACCGTAGGATCCTCTCCAGCAGCAGTGCAGCCTCCAAAGCATCTTGCAGCACAGACTCCCCAGGTTACATGACCATGAAGGACTCACATTGTTTCAAAAGCTACTTCTCCGACAGTAGCACAGGGTGTTTAAAACAATTTTAAGAATTACGACAGCCCTTCAAGCCATGCTGCTTTTCTGTGGCCACCTTGGCTGAGCGTCAGTAAGGGATTTTTTTCAACAGTTCATGAAGTGCTAAGATATATCTTGAGCTCAACAACCAAGAAATGTTGCTCAGCCAGCTCAGCAAGCAAGCATTTCATCAGATGAAACACTACTCCAAAATTTCTCTTCACTTCTCCAAGGTTAAGGAGGGTCTTGAGCACTAACAAACAGGGGGACTACCCTTGCCAAAGAGGAGCCAAAGAGCTTGGATCTCATAATTGCCAGTCTAAAGACATATTTTACTCTATTCTCTCAGGAACCAGCAGCAGAAGAGTTGCACTTTCATTGCTGCATCAAGTGACTGTTTTTCTATCCTAGGTCCTGTATATACCTGGTCGGGGGGGGTTGTTCCAAGGATCTGGAAACCATGTGTTAGACTACTCCCATCCTATGGATACGGCAGCTCCAGCGATCCCAGGAAGGGGCTGGGGAACGGCACAAACTAGCAATATGGGAGGTGGGCTACCAGACATTATTACTGCCTCACCAATAGCTACAGTAAGAGCATGGTTCAGAAAAGCTTTCCTGACTCAGGCAAACTCATCAGCCTCTCCAAATCCCCGCATCATGCAATGGTTAGGAGGAGAGTGATGTATCAAAAACTCAGCGTTGCAGTAAACAAGAAGATACATTACTGTTAGCATTACAAAAAGTTCTGCATAAAATATTGTTGATAAAACATTTGCAAATGTGATTTTCTGCCTGTTAGCGGGTACCAGCTGAAAGCTGCTCCTAACTCAGTCTGCACAAACACTTACTTGCCTACTGCAACGTGGCATTGAAACAAAACAGGAGCTGTTCGTGAACCACAGGTACAGGACAAAGTCTGTGGGCCTAAATGGTAGACCAAATGGTCTTCTAACAGACTGGCCCACAATCTGGATGATACCTTTCAAACATAGGGCTTGGGAAGTTTGTGCTTATTTCCTACAGTCTAACTTCTTATCTGAAAATAGCATTATGGATTTTCTGAAAATAACAGCAAACCCTTCTCAGGTTGGTACAGAATGTGTAGTTGTTCTGCAGTTTCATTTAAAAAAAAAAAAAGGAAAACTGGGCTACATTTACTTTCTTCAGTTCAAAATTTCCTTCACCTCAGACAGACACAGCTTCCAGAGATGATTGGAGAAGTTGGTACTCTGACAAATAAATAAGCTGCTTCTTTGGATGTAACAAAAAAATTATCACTTACTTTGAATAAGGCAGAAGCCTCTCTAGAACAATTAGCATTTTAAGGTTTTAACTTTTGGCAAACTACAGATTTCTCCCAGATATGAAACAGCTTCAGAACCAAGATGACAAAGTCAAATTTGATCTAAAATTGAGCTCTGATCTTTCCTTCCTGAAACACAGTGGAGCTTGGGTTCCTACAGGTTCTGGCTGGACGCGACTCATCTCTAGCACTGGTACAACTGGCAACTGCTCCTTCTGAATGTGCCATCAGCTGAGACGTGGGGCTGAATTTACAGATTAAATACAATATGGTGAAGAGGGAAGAATTCCTAAAGGATGCATTCCAGAGCAAGAAACTCTGCTCTGGGGCCTAGGACCTTTTGGGGAGTCTTACTAAGGACCATGCACTGGAAAGACCTGTACGATATGTTTAGTCCTGTATAGTTTCTTAGCCACAGCATAAGCTGGCCATATAGTTATTATATATTTATAGTTATAGTTATTATATAGTTATTATATATATAGTTACTTATTTCTTGTAACTACATTTTGAAAGATAATGAACATGAAAGATAATTTGCACTGCTATACTACTTTTCATCCAAGGATTTTACAAGCTTTAGAAATAGCTATAAATTTCTCTAACAGTGCCGTTCCCCATCATTGCTGCAATTTAAGAACCTCCCACAGTAACACTAAACTTTTAGTAAGTGTACCAAAACTTCTAGTACTTATCTCTTGGGTTACAGACTACTTTATCAATGTGTTTTGTGTTTTGTTTCCATGCTGGGATTCTGAATCTGAGATATATTTGGGTAAAGTTAACTAGATGCCCTCCACCAGCCTTGCTTTGCCTCCAGCTCCCTCGATTTCTCCTGAGCTCTGTGGTCTGCTGTTCTCAGAGGGAGAGAACCACACAAATGCTGTAAAGTGTGTTTTCTCCTCCTTACCTTTTCAGACAGACACTAAGTGAATTTCCCAACACAACATAGGCATTGCCACTAGAGCTAGAAGACCATCAGGATGTCCTGACTCTCCTCCTGCCCCATATCAGAGCTCAGATTAATTGCTAATTGTTCCATAGGTTCCTCAGGAACACTGATCTGCTACGACTCCAAGCAAATTCCTTGCCTTGGTTTCAGTCTCTTCTCCTGTACCAAAAGGATGATGACACATATGTCCCTTATTGAAAAGATCCATGATCACTGTGAGATGACCAGTGAATTCCTACTGTTGTTGAGGACAAGATTTTCGTAAAAACTCTTAATCTTTCCTCACCTTGTTGATGAATATGCAGTTTATCAATGACATGACACATGAGAAACCAAAAGATTTGTGCTGAAGACAGAGTGATTTCTCTTTTTCTAATAAAAAAGAAGAGTGTCTAGCAAAAATTTTCTTTGGCTTCAGATGTCTTTAATAATTCAAACGGATGTGCAAAATGTAACTGAGCATCTTCCTCTGTAAGTATATGCTGTGAGAATGGCATTTTCTGAAATATGGCTGGGTAAAGAAAATCACTTCATAAATTTTGAAATCTCATTCTGAAAGAAAAATTGTAGGCTAATGGCCTCTGATGAAACAATAATAACAAAAATAATATTAATCAGGATCTTTCCCTAATTCTACTAGTATTATTTTCATCATCATTGCATCCAGTACTTGTACCTGTTGGCCCTAACTCTTACATTGTTTCACTGTGTTGGAACACGGGAGGTATAAACTAAACTCCACAGCTATGTTATTTCTTGTTTATTAAAAAATCAGGAAGCTTCTTTTAACAGCCATATCGACAAGGAAAGGTTGCACAATTGACTGAAAATTGTATCCTTTTTATCATTTTTATGGTGGAATAAAACTGCTACAGTTGGCCCACAGTATTGTACTGATATCAAGAATATTAAGTGGCAAATCAAGTGCTTCACTTTCAAGGGATTTTCTCCCCTAGCCTTTCAACTTACACATTTATAGGTCTCCAAGTGCTAAGAGGAAATCTGTGCAAAATTAAGTACTTGAGCACAGTTACACTGGCAAGGCTTGCATCTAGCTAGAGCCTAAAACTGATCCCTTACAAGAGCACTTCAGCAGACTAAATTTATTAGCAATCTGAGCCTGGGTGCAAACTGCACATTGGATGCAAGTCAGCCAGAAAATGGGCTCGGTGCTTGGTAGGGTTGGAGATTAACCAGCCTGCCTTGGACACTACTGCAGAAACTGAGCAGCACTACCTCGGACGCTGTTGGTACTAATAAATGTGTTTGTGCATCCCTGCATTGCACCGCAGTTACAGAAGCGGGCTTCTGAGTGCAGTGCTAACCACCTGCATGATGAGAAGTCCCTGTTGGGGTTTGCTGATAGTGGTCTGGCTGGCTCTTACTGTTTTATTACACAGGGCCAGAGGATTCCCCAGGACCTTCACACCCATTCCTGTGACAAAGCAGAAACACCAGCCTGAAATATTTTCGATCTTCTCTTATTTTGGGCATGTGCTCACTATAGACAACAAAAGTCTCCTGTTTGTCTGTGCCAGGCCAGGTTTTATTTGTCATCAGTCAACTCCTGTGTAATCTCAGTGTTTCTCTCTCATACCTAGAGAGAATGTTAAGCCAAAATTAACGACCCATGGCTAACATGCATCATGGCTAATATGTCATCAGGACTGTATCTCCGCAAGCAGCATTCTCTGCTGAGCATCAATCCTTGTCTTCCTGACTCTGCCATGCTCCTCCGTGTAGCTTACTAACTCAGATTACGTGTAACATCTTTTGTTGTTTAACACTAATAGGATCCAGTTGAACTATGCATAATTACATCCAGGTCTCCTTCAACGGATGGCTTGTTCCCCCTGTCAATGATCTAATAAGTAGAGAGACATACCATAAAATGGAGAATGAGTAATGCACACGGAGGTGGTTATTGTGCTGTGGTGTTCATGCTAACAGCTGGAAAAGATCATGGATTACTGAAGCTACATGGGCTTTGGGATAGCCCCTGCAAAACATTTTCAAGAATCCAGAGTTTCTTTCAGTGCCCAGGTTAACATAACTTTCCAGGCTGCTTTATCCTTCTTCCAAATGAGTGTTTCCTTCACCCCATTTCCCGCATCCTGAGGCAGGTTATTTAATCTCATCATGGAGATATCCTTGTGAAAATTGGGGAAAAGTGGAAAAAGTCTGGAGCTCACAATCATCCTTAAGTAATAATTAATGGAGGATCCAGGACACAAAATTCTCTCTCATCAATACCTCCTTAGTTCAGTTAGCCATGATAAAAGTCATCAATAGGCATAAGAGCATGATTCTGGACAAGTTAGACTGGTGGGATGGATCAAGTGAAAATACCCCAGTTTGACAGGGTTAGGGTTCAAATGTGGGGACAGACCCAGAAGCATGGCTCCAGGACCCCTGCCACTGACTGCAGGCTTGGGGTTGAGCTGGAGGCAGTCAATCTGCCACCCACCCTGTCAGCACATCATCCAGAGCTGGAGATGGCAGACCAAAGGAGAGGTCCACGCACTGAACGCTGTCTGAGGTATACGCTGTGCAAGTCTCAGAAGTGCTATGACCACTCCAAAAGTGCTCTGAATAGAAAAGGAAATGGTGCATGCCACCCTACCCCCCCTCCCCCAGACCCCATGGGGAGGCAACAAGGGTTTAATTTACATGGAAGTGGCCCATGGGCTAAATAATTTAGTATTATCTCTCTAAAAAAAGAGGGAGCCATCACAGGAACAGGGTCACCTGAGGGGCAGTCTGCCAGTCACAGGAGCCAGAAACCCAGTTTCTGTGAAAAAGCCTGTTGTGGCTTGGGGAGGAGATGGAAGGGAGCAAGAGAAGCAAGCCCGGAGGCCAGAGCAAGCTGCGAGTGCTCACACTGGGCAGGGAGATTTCCTGCTCACTGGCACATTTGCTGGCAGAAACCAGGGTGCAAAGGCTCAAGCAGCACCATCACCCCAGAGTAGCTCTTCTTCCCTGAAGAGCTCCATCCCCCCTGAGTTATCCAAGGGTGAATCAGCCCCTCCTTTACTACCACATGCATAGCCAAGGACAGCTACACTTCATTAGACCTAAGTAGTGAGCACACCCTAAATTGACTCTAAAAGCCTTCCTCACAATTTAATCCCCAACCTGCCTGGCAATTCCCTAGCTCCTCTAAGTCATCCAAAAGCTTCTGGAGAGGAACACAACAGGTCAGCGAGACTCCTTCCAGACTTCACCAGAAAAAGCAAAATACTCATCCTGTTCATGTTACACATTTTGGGAGCTGGGGTGCACAAAACCTCAGCTGTAACGCTGCAGCTCACTGACAATTTGCAGGCGATTCCTGGACCGCTCTGTAATGTGCCAAGGGAGCCCTCGATACTGAGTTCCCTCTGTGGAGCTGAAGCTCTCACAGCTGCCTCTCTGAGAAAGCAAATGCCGTCAGCATCTACCTACAAACATCCAGCAGGACGGGCTGCTAATCTCCAAAAAACTGCTGAATATCAGTATAATAAACTATGCATCATACAGAAGCATGATCTGTCCCGCTTGCTTTACTACACATGGCTTCATCACATTCAACCTAATTCAGACAAAAAACCACGCAGAGCTGATGGACTCAGCTGGCTGAATAATCCAAGGGAAGACTTTCACCAAGTTCAGTGGACACCTTGCTTGTCTCCACAGTTGCAGAACAAAGTTATAATTTAATATCATGGATTTCTGTCGGGAAGAACTGCATGAGGGTCAGATCTCACTTGCTGCTCTCTTAATTCATAATAAATTTCAGTTTGTTTATTTCTGCTGAAAAGAGCCTGACCACATGAAACTCAGTTCTTTGATGTGAATACATACTACAGTAACAAAAAGGGGCCTGTGCCATCATTTCAGATGACGAACAGAATAAATTAAATATCAGAAAATGCGGTAACTTCACAGTTGTTTTTTCATCAGAGTAAAAATGTATTTTCAGCAGGTTCCATCTTCTCTACCTTTAGAGCCTTTCAGGAGAAACACTATCCCTCTGTTCTGGACAGGTCACACTCCTGCTTTGCCACAGCTGTGAGCACTGGTACTACCCCTGGAATTTGTACAACCTGAACTGGTTTGTATATATTTGCTTATAAAGAGCCGAGTTAGCTCTCACAAATGCTGATGTGGAAGCCCAATGATACCACAGAAGTCTCAAGCTTGCCTAACCCCTGCCAGTGACGTGCTGAATTAGCTGTAATACCTTCCATGATGCTGCTGCAGCAAGGAGTCTGTCAACAAGTTCTTTTGCAGCATACAGTGCTCTGGGCAAACACAGCCCTGATCTGTGTGGGAAGCTGAGCAGTTTTGTAGCCACAACCACATCACTTGATGCTAAACCTTTGCTGGACTGATCAGAAGAAATGGGAATGCTACATCCCTCCCAATCCACGGTCCCCATATCCTGTTCTTTAAGTTTTAGAGAGGTTTTTATCCTTCAAGGCATATTTTGAATGCATCTAGAAACCACACTTTGAGCTCTACTACACATTCTCTTGGAGATTTTTTGACTGTGCATGATAAACTCACATTGTATTCTGATACTCAAACTACAGGAAAAAAAAAAGTAACTGGAAACTTCTTAGTAAAATGTCCTTGTGTTGGTTCCAGATTATGAAGTTTAAATGAGGTGAAGATGATCAACACATAAAGATCCTCCTTGGCCTGTACCAACAGGCCTAGATGTGTTAGATGAAACAACCCAAAACAAGTAAAAAAAGCATTTATGAATTTGCTTGGATAAAACTTCAACCTCCTGTTAACTAGCTGTTTACAAACAGGCCTAGAAGCAATTTCCTGTTCACAATAATTTTTGTGGAAAGCAATATAGATGAAAACAAATTTTTATATGACAGCTAACAGAAGAATGACTTTATTTATTGCTCATAAAGACTTGAGGACTCAGTCATTCAGTGGGGAGGCTCTCCTGGAACTATGGATGCTCCTAAAATGCTACCTCAACTTTCACTGAGCTCTACTGTCTTTTATTTCTACCCTGTTCAGATCTCAAGCCTAGAAGTCAGCAGAGCAGAAGTGCTAATTGCTGCTATCACATCCTTCCCTTGGCTTGCAGGTTGTTACCCACTCTCTGCTTATCTCAACTGCTGAGACTACAAGCCCTTTGGTACCTGCACAGTTCTTAGCCTGAATTTTGGTTAGCAGCAGATGCTACTGAAATAAGCACCATGAGTAACAGCAACAGCCTACCATTTAGGCACTGGAAAGGGAACAGTTGTTCACTGCAAGCACGAAACATTTTAGTCACTTCTCAGATTTTCTGCACATATGAAATATATAGTTTCTATAAATGGATGGGCAGTTTGTAATATTTTTTAGAGCAGGGTGCTGCTGATTAAACCATAGTGAAGAATATGACACTTTTGGGGGGAAAGTAAACACAGTGGAAGTTTTCACTAGAATATTATGTCTATGGAATAAGGCAGTTCCAGTTGAAAGATTTAATTTCACAAACATTTTCAGATTTTTCTTTAAGAAAAGCTAAAATAAGCTGTGGATAATGTTTAGATTCTGGACAAATTGTAATGAACAGGCATCAAAACATTCTGTAAAACTGAAAAATTGCATTACTCAATTGAAGTGTATTTATTTTGAGGTAAGAAAAAGAGGAAACAACTGGACAGTATTTCTAAATAAATCACTGTGACACCCCATGCATCTCTGGCTAGGGAGCCCAGTCTCCTGGTGAAAACTGAGACATAATTTATCTAATCTGTTTTTCCCATAAAACAAAGAAACAAAATTTTAAATGAAACCAGACTAAAGTGGAATAGCTCAGTCGTTCAGGATTTCTGAAATTGCACTCCAACTGAAGACCTCAAAATAAAGCAGTCTAGGCTTTTCCAAGACGATCCTTTCTACAACTGCCCCTTGTTGGTGGGGGAAGTGGGGGGCAAATCACATGTTGTTTTTATGCAGAGCAACAAAACAAAAAGTTAAAATACCAGAGTTCACTCTGGGACAAAACAGTCAAAAGTTTTTGACAGGCTCTTAATATTAGAGCAATACATCAGCATTGCATTCTCTTTGAACAGCAGTATTCCCATATAAAACCAAACTAATATACTTGGAATATTCAGCCCTGTGCAACAGAGTCATACTTGCAGTATGGAATCCCCCAAATGAGGTCTAAATGATAGAAGTATCTGGTGCTTAGAAACTTCCATATCACAAATATATGGGCCATTAATCATGATGAAAACAGACTGAAACAATACCTTTTCCACCCAGTCTTTCATTAAGTTTCTGAATTCACTGCTAAAAGTGGTGATGTACCAAAAAAAAAAAGTCTACAGGTGAAGCACCTACTTGTACCAGCCAGTGTGAAACTCTGGATCTTCATCCTTTTGCATTGAGCCTGATATCTAAGTCACAGCAGCCCAGAGAAGGGGCAAGTTATTTCATGTTTCCCCAATGCAAAGTATCTTATACCTTGTCACACTTGGTCACTTGACGACAGAGACACTCAGCGAAAGGATGCTGCCCTAGATGGAAAGGCTTTGGTTTTCTTGCTCTGACCTGAACAAGGGGAGCGGCACCCACAGAGTGAAGCCCACATGTCAGCACTTTGTGCGCTGACAGGAAAGAGGTGTAGAAGAAAATGTATCCTCCCCAGGTAAATAAGACAGGAGAACTAGTGACAACACATATGGAGACGGATGAGGTACTTAGCAATTATTTTGCCTCAGTTTTCAATGGTAACCACTCCTCCCACATCTCTCAAGTCCCTGAACCTCAAGGCAGGGACTGGGGGAATGAAGTCTGTCCCATCATAAAAGAAGATCAGGTTCGAGACCACCTGAGGAACCTGAACATACACAAGTCCATGAAAATGACAAGATGCATTCCAGGGTCCCGCGGGAATTGTCTGATGTAGTCACTAAGCCACTCTCCATCACATTTGAAAAGTCATGGCAGTCAGGTGAAGTCCTCAGTGACTGGAAGAAGGGAATATTGCACCCTATTTTATAAAGGGTAATAAGGAGGACTCTGAGAACTACCAACTAGTCAGCCTCACCTCCATGACTGGTAAGATCATGGAACAGATCAACCTGGAAGTTATGTTGAAACATATGGAAGACAGGGAAGTGATTAGAGATGGCAACATGTCTTCACCAAGGGCAAATCATGTCTGACCAACTGTCGTGGTTTCGGTTTCAGCTCAGCCGGTAACAAAGCACCACGCAGCTGCTCGCTCACTCCCCACCCCCTCCCCTGGCCATGCTGGGATGAGGAGAAAATACAAAGGCAGGCTCGTGGGTCGAGACAAGGACTGGGAGGGATCACTCCCCACTTATGGTCACGGGCAAAAGACAGGCTCAACTTGGGGAAGAAACAAAATCCATTACATTTACTACAAATCAAATCAAAACCAAGGATATTAAGAAGGAAAACCAAACCTCAGAATACCTTCCCCCCCTCACCCCTCCCGCCTTCCCAGGTCAGCTCCATTTCCAGTTCTCTCTCTCCCTCCTCCCCCCGGCAGCGCAGGGGAACAGGGGATGGAGGTTGAGTCAGCTCACCACACCTTGTCTCTGCCGCTCCTTTCCTCAGGGGGAAGATTCCTCACTCGTTCCCTGCTCCACCGTGGGGTCCCTCC
>VYZV01020554.1:89954-106349 GCA_013401275.1 Pandion haliaetus | reverse complement strand
CCTGATGCCATTTAATACATGATTTTTATAATGTCTGAAGAACCCACATGCTTTTGGTTTTATTCAGTAGATCTTCAGCTATCTGATTTAGGCACGCTCTCTGCTAAGATAAAGGAGGAATAGTAGTTTGTAATGTGCCCAATGTTAGGCACAGAAAACTTCAGTTAAAAATCTGCCTGAAGCAAGCCTTCTCATAACGTTCTTAAAATACTCTCTGCTTTCACTGAGATAAAACCTTTAATTCTTAGGCAGAAGACTGAGTGCTCAGATTTTACACTGTAGTGTTACATGTAAGAAATCCCCACCTACACACTAGATGCAAAAAAAAACCCGTGCCACACAAACCCATAACACCAACCTAGTGGCCTTCTACAATAGAGTGACTGCATCTGTAGAGAAGAGAAGAGCTACTGATGTCATCTACTTCTGTAAAGCCTTTGATACAGTCCCCCACAACATTCTTGCTGCTAAATTGGAGAGATACAGGTTTCAAGGATGGACTGTTAGATGGATAAGGAATTGGCTGGATGGCCATGTTCAAAGAATTACAGTCAACTGCTCAATGTTCAAGTAGAAACCACCAATGAGTGGTGGCCCTCAAGAATCTGTACTAGGACCAATACTATTTAATATCTTCATCAATGACATAGTGGGACTGAGTGCACCCTCAGCAGCTTTGCAGATGACACCAAGCTGAGTGGTGCAGCTGATATGCTTGAGGGAAGGGATGCCATCCAGAGGGACCTTGACAGCCTTAAGGAGTGGGCCCATGTAAACCTCATGAAGTTCCGCAAGGCCAAGGGCAAGGTCCTGCACAAGGCTGGGGCAACCCCCAGTATCAGTACAGGCTGGGAGATGAAGGGATTGAGAGCAGCTCTGCAGAGAAGGACTTGCGGGTACTGGTGGATGAAAAATTGGACATGAGCCAGCAATGTGCGTTGCAGCCCAGAAACCCATCCATGTCCTGGGCTGCATCAAAAGAAGCATGGCCAGCAGCTGGAGGGAGGTGATTCTCTCCATCTACTGTGCTCTCATGAGACTCCATTGGGAACACTGCATCCAGTTTTGGATATCCATCCAGTGTCCACAGCACAAAAAAGACATGGATGTGTTAGAGTGGGTCCAGAGGAGGGCCACAAAAATGGTCAGAGGGTTAGAACACCTCTTCTGTGAAGAAAGGCTGAGAGAGTTTGGGTTGTTCAGCCTGGACAAGAAAAGGCTCCAGGGAGACCTTATTGTGGCCTTTCAGTACTTAAAGGGGGCTTATAACAAAGATGGAGAGAGACTTTTTACCAGGGCCTGTAGTGACAGGACAAGGGGTTATGGTTTTAAACTGAAAGAGGGTAGATTTAGACTGGACATAAGGAAGAAATTTTTTATGATGAGGGTGGTGAGACACTGGGACAGGCTGCCCAGAGAAGTTGTGTGTTTCTTGTTATTGGAAGTGTTCAAAGTCAGGTTGGATGGGGCTTTGAGCAACCTGATCTAGTGAAAGATGTCCCTGCCCGTGACAGAGGGGTTGGACTAGATAATCTTTAAAGGTCCCTTCCAACCCAAACCATTCTGTGATTCTGTGTTTCTATGATTCTAGACACCCAAAAAGGTATCCAAGCACTGAGAGAGTGGGAATCCAGTGGGGTTTCCATTACTTGGATGTTCTGTGCCATCATGGCTACAGGCTTAGCTTTTGGGCACAGACTTGCTTTAAACCATCAATTACTGTCCAGTTAAAGCTTTCCTCATGTATTTGATATGTCGGCCAAGAAGAATCTCTGATTTATCCAGTTTTACAGGGAGCCACAGGGCTGATTTAATCAGGCTTCAGAAAATCAAACATAGAGTATGTAATGAACGCGTACTCAAAGATGAGGGTTACTGCACAGATGACAGGAATAATGCACATCAACATCTGGGTGAGGCAGATGGTGCATAAGAAGGAAGAACACGACAGTTTATTATTTAAACATGAAAACTGCATTTTGAGAAAGTATTTTCAAAGTAGTAGCTAATCAGAGGTGAAGACCTTTGATTCTGTTTGCTTTCTCTAGGACATGTAGTAAATACATATGTATTTTGTTTGCAGATAGACCGAGAGTATACGGACCCTCCAGAACAATACCTGAGCTGCTGGATGGGTATCTGATGAAGATGCCAGCCTGTAAGCCTTGATTTGTGAAGCCCTAATGTCAAGAAAGTGAAAAATGCAAATCTTCTAGGGGAAGCTGTGGTAAAGTAGAAGAATTTATCAACAGCTGCCTCCTTCTTGTACCTGAAAAGCTTATGCATTTACTAGTACGATTCTCCCAACAATTTACCCCTTTGTTACAGTGCTCTCTACCACAGTCCAACACTGACCCCAAGTTATGCTCAAATGGCTTGGTTGTAAAAAATATTTGGTGTTTAAGAGTAGAACTTGGTAGAGGATTCACCATTTTAGTTGCACTTTATGAAAGAAGGCTACTGAGGACCCCACTTTGTAGGTATGCATAAATATGAAGGTCTTCCCACAGGTATGGTGTGGCAAGAGCATCCTCAGACTGGTGGGCATGAGGAGCTCTCTGCAGGACAGCAGCAGGATGAGCAGTTGACATGGATCCCTCTTTGCCCTCTCACACCAACCATTTGCAATTCTTGCTCTGGGGTCCTGAATTTAGGCCAAAACAAATGGGGAGAAAAAAAATACCCACATTTTGGGACAGGGGCGTAAGAGAGAAAAATTTCTGTAGACATTTTTTCTTTTCATTGGCAGCCACCGGACACTGCTCAAAGGTTTGGTATGTCAGGCATGGTCCCAGCAGAGACTGCCTAGCACACAGGCTGCAGGTGAGGCAGCTGTTCAGCCAGGGCTGTCACCACCACAAACATATTTCACTTTTGCAATCTATTTGGTACTTATTTGTCCTCATCATGCTAAACACAGACAATATTATAAAACAAACAAAATCATATTATTAATATGTTTTCCAAAGCCAGTGATTTATTGTGACCAGAAGTCTGTGACAAGGATCCTGTTTGGACGGTCCTGCCTTCGCAGTTCCTTTAATTGCAGTATCACGAGAGGAAAAGTACATCACACTTCCTATTACATTGACTTCTTACATAATAGAGGAAAACAAGCTCAGGCTCAAAATAACACAAGAACCCCACACCAAGACCAAAAAAAATACTGAAAAATTAACATTCCACATGTTTAAAGGATGTAAACAAAAATGTCATCACACAGACATGCAGAAAACTGGTGTTACTCAAACCAAGAGCTGCCAATTCTCCATCTAATGAGTTGTTGAATCCCAAGACAATCAGAAACGGCTCGTGAGAGCTTAGTGAACAACAGCATTTGTTTTTCCTTCTGATTTCTCCTTATTAAAAGCTACAGGGAAATCACTGAGCTAGAAGGACTACCTCAATTACTCTTAATTGCTGTCGGTTCTGATTAGCCCAGACCAGTGATCCTGCAATGAGCAGCACAGGGGACAAAGCAGGTGCTTTGTCTCTTCACAGCGCGCTCCCTCTGCTTGCAATGGAAATGCCAGTGAGGGAATGGGTATGAGCTCACGATTCACAGAGGCTGGTGATACTCAGGACCACAATCTGTGTTAAAAGCAAGGCTTAGCCTTCCTGTTTTGCTCAACTCTCCATTCTTTGCCTGTGTATTTTGGGCAGGGCTCCATGTAATCTTACGAATGAAACCTGAGGTCCACCATGTTGTGCTCACAGCCCACCTTTGCAGAGCAAGAGGGGTGCTACCACTCGGATGGAAGCCTGAACACGGCCGCAGCAGCTCATCTGCTGAGCAGGGATGTGCTCATGGCCCAGCGGGCCAGTTATATAAAAGCAGCAACAAACATTTTCCTAAAATCAAGATGAGGACAGAGGACTGCCTCAAGGAAGCTGAGTGAATATTGATGCTTTTTTGAACAAAATAGAGGCAGTAAGATAAGCCTGCTCCTTGCTACTTCTCCTTTGGTATATATTTGCAAGTCAGTTGGGGTATAACAAGAAGTAACTAACATGGTTCCTTGAAACACAGCAAGAAATAAAGATAGTTGGAGAACAGAGCTGCAAGGTGGCAAACTGAGTTACCCGGCTGGTTTCACATACAGAGTGGGTTAATATATATTATCAGGTATAGATGGAGATGGATATAGTTTTGAAACATAAAATATCACAAAACCAAGTTTAACTCAACCATTTTATCACCCAGTCATCTAGGACTATGTTCAACATCTCTTTTATTCATTAAAAATAAATAATACAATAATGAGAATGTAGGAACATCCATCTCAAATCAGCTTGCAATAAATACCAGCTTATTAGGTAAGTAAAGGGAAACAGACTCTCTTAATACTATCACTCGCCAAGAAGATCCAGTACTGAACAAAATGTTATTCATTTTTATAAATCCCATACTGACCTGATGCAAATTTCCATGGCAGGATTAACTTTACTATTGCAAAACTTCAAAACATTCACAGTGAGATGCAACAATACTTTGACGCTATTCAGGTTTTAGCAAAATCTTGCTTATGAATTTATATAATGTTCCTGAACTAGGGGGTGGGGAGAGAGGACTCTGTGTGACTTACTAGATATAGTATCATAATACTGTAAACTATCCTCATTTTTACAATATGTAGAAAAAAATACAAGGTTGCAAAATTCAAATGCACAGGTACAGATCCACAAAGGTATTTAAGATCTTAAAACATACTTTGATGCCTTAGTCTCTGCAGGAAGCATCTGCTCCTCTGACAAGTGTTAATGGATGGCACGGTGCGTGCAATTACAGAGAAGACTAGTCCTGTTCACCGAGAGCGGGACTCTAATTCACTGAATACAATGAAAATAAATGATAAGTCTTACTGTGATTTAAAGCAACGTACTTATTTAGAACTTTCAGCTGGCTGCACAAGTATCGTTTAACGCCCTGCCTTCCAACAGTGGGATGACACAAATCTAGTCAAGTCATTTCACACTTCAACACTGGCAGGGACAACGCTGCTTTAATCAGTGGAGTTGTACCTATTTACAGCAGATTTGTCTGTGACCTAGGATTGTAATTTGTGAGAAATAGTCAGAAAAATCTCTACTCTCCTCAGATTTCTAAAAGCCATTTAAAATTATTATGAGAAAATGATGTTATAGACAGCTCCTGTGAATTTCAAAAAGAGCCTGAAGCAAGATATCCCAGAAAAAAACATTTCTTTGCCTACTGTACTACAGCTGAAATGAATAATCAGTATTTTCAAGCTTGGAACATCAACATGGAAAATCCCGAATCCTCAAAACAAACTGTAACCTGAAGAGAACGATGGTCTGCTGTGGGTATCTCATCTGCACTATGCAGAGCTGCAGATAAATTACAGATTGTCATCCACTCCACCCCATCGTTCACTGAAACCTTCCTCATGCCACTGTTCAAATATTTCAAAGAAGCCACTCTGACTTAAATGTCTAGTTTACTGGAAATCTGCTGGCAACATCCTTATGAGCTGGTTGAAAAACAAGCGATGTAATCTGCAAAGCTTTAAACCAGTGTATTTTTAAATGGGGAAGTTTGCTGACTGCTTTTTCTCTCTCTTAGTAGTGGTCAGCTCTGGCAGCGAAATGCTTTAAAAAACACACAGGCCATGCTAGAAAAAGATCAAAAGCGGATCAGATGGCAGGGCCAGCTCACATCAGTCTCGCAAGAAAGAGGAGAAAACAAACAGAGAAGATGAGTTTTTCTTGCCATGCTTCGTCCCATGCTACCCACCTGCATGCAAGGGCTCCTGGGCACGCTGCAGCATCTCTGCCACGGGGCCTGGACCTGCAGAGCAAGGGCGACCACACGGTCCACCTCCACCCCAAATCAATTCATCAGACTTTATTCTGACAGCAGCTGGGCTTTTCCTCGCAGCAGTCCTCCTCGCTGGGCTGCCACTCCTGGGGAAGGGAAGCAAGCCTGGGGGCTGGTTTACCTTGACTATCAAAGAGTGATAGGGTTCAGGGTGATGGTGGCCCTCCTCACAGGCAGGTAACTGATGTACATGTAGGGTCTGGCTGTCTCTGAGGGTGGGAGGTGAAACACCGTGGGGCTGCACCGGGTGTGAGCACCGTCCGGTCACGGCACAGCTCTCCCTCTCTGCTCTCACCGCACCATGTGCCATTTTATTAATTTGTATTTGTGAGACTACATGGACTGTGCTCTGCTAAAAATGTGCAAAAGCATGTGGATAATGCTCTTTTTCCTTTAAGAACATGAAGCCTTCTAAAAGCCTTGGAGGTGAACATGGAAAAAGAGTCTCCAGGGTCTTAAATGCCATACTCATTTTCTATGGGATTTTCCTAAACGGCCATGTTGAGACCCATATAAAAAACAAGGAGTTATGTTTATAGCCCTGTATATCCCTTCTAGACAGGCACACAACTGCAGCTGACCTGTAAGCACCCA
Organism: Pandion haliaetus; assembly: GCA_013401275.1. Taxonomy (NCBI): domain Eukaryota; kingdom Metazoa; phylum Chordata; class Aves; order Accipitriformes; family Pandionidae; genus Pandion; species Pandion haliaetus. The sequence continues at coordinate 99,916 of VYZV01020554.1, read as the reverse complement.
ATTCACCACCCACTCTCCTCCTCTGCTCTGCTTTCCCGAGCACATGGGTGAAGGCAGCGAGCGCCCACCAATTTCGGGGCAGACTCGGCATAGCTTAACCTGTAAATTACTAAACTCTCCACCGGGATTTTGGAGGCTGGCTGTGCTGATGTGAGCGGCGGCAGCGGCGGTCCATGCCCTGCTGACACAGCTGGGCTGGGCTCAGGCTGGTTCGCAGGCAAGATTGGGTTACAAGGCAGAAATCATAACAAAGGCAGGAAACAGATCAGCACTCTCTGGGTTTAACACCCCCTCCGGGGACCCTGCCGGTTTCCAGACTGCAGATGGTTTTAACCCTGTCCTGAAACGCACCTGTGCGGCGTGCTCCGCTCTGATGAATTCGAGCCTGGTGCATAAAATAAAAGCAATTCAAGGCAGCGCAGGAACGGTCCCAACAGACACCAGTCGGAGCAGTCCGAAGGATTTTACATCGCTTTCTATGAATGGGCTCGGAAATATGAACCCTGCTGAACGGCGTCCAGATAATAGTAACCAAACTGTCACGATGGAGTCCCTCAGCTGAGCTTTGGGACGACCCTCTCCCTGCTGTTCCCTGCTGGCTCTGCGTGGTTTTGCCACCGGGGCCCGAGCCTCCCCGCAGCCGCAGAGAGTCTCCATCACCTTGCAGCCTGGCTCTCCATTTCTTGCCGCTCTCAGCACTGTGCTTCCAGCACGGGGCAGGAGGAAAACCCTGGCTCACCTCATGCAGCTTTATTAACTCCAGTGCCAAAAAACCCAGTTGTGCCCTCAGCTGCTTATCTGGCAGCTGAGTTAATGCAATGTATCCATCGGAGAGGGGATGTCTTTCATAAAACAGATCACCTCTGCAGGACAGTGAGCATTTCATTTAAAATAGCTCAAAGGAAGTTGTGTAAACACATCACTGACTCCCCCAAGTACTGATTTGCTTTGAGGTGCTACTGATTTGCTTTTAGGTGTTGTTTTTTCACTTTGTGGCAGAATGCTTAAGGAACAAGTCCTACCTGTGACGTGAAGTGTTGCTCAGCATGGGGGAGAGGGGGAGCAAGCCACGCGATCTGCAAACTGAAGGTGTTTGGGGAAAAGAGGACATTCCTCATGAGACTGTAATGAGCACAGCACTATCCTTGGTCCCTGCTGGGAACTCTGACATTCTGGAAACAGCAATCTCAAAAGGTGAAACGTGGTCACTTAGAGGTTACAAATCCATTTCATATACAAATGCGATGGCAAAAGGAGAGACAAGTGCCTGCCAAAAAGTCCTTGCTGGGAATTTGCCCAAGTGAAGGCTGGAGGACTAGAGTGGAATCACGGCTTCCTTCCAGCAGAACTGTCTGAAGGGTGCATCTGCAAATGTGGTGATAGTCCTGTAACACATCACCCTGCAAGGCTCCCATAACTGGTGGAATAAGGACGGGTTTCTTAATTCAGTTACCACTGTATTGAAAGCATATGAAAACTATTTAAAAAAAATAAGACATAGGAGTAGAGTATTATAAAAACCCAAACAAACCTCAAAACACACCCACCCTGGAAATGTCTCCCATTCACAGCTTCACTGAGTATTTTCTTTTAACTCACCACAAGTCTTCCCAGAAGAACAACTGAAAAGACATTAGACGTTATTTATTTTTCTTTCTAAAATACTGTTTTAGAAACCTCCCAGAAGGGAGAAAAATAAAATAAAATTTTTATAGTGCCACATCAGTGCAATCAGCAAGCTCAAAATGAAGAGGACTACAGTGACATAAGTCTTTCCTTGACATAAGATGCTTTTTAATTTCACAGTGAGCTCTTCTGCTTCCTTGTACAAAGACACTTCCACTTTATCTCTTCTAGGCCACCTTGAACACCCACTGGACATATGCATATCCCTGGTAGATATTTTGGTTATTCTGCGGGGTTTTTTTGGTAATCTGGTTTCATGCATGTGAAAATTCATTCTCTGCAGTAAATGAAAGGCCTTCACAAAGGGTCTTCTTTCCATTGGAGACATGATTACAGGCTCAATTGCTACTCAAACCAAGTGTAATAAAAAGGGCTTGTTGTGGAGAACACAGCTCCATTTCTCTTTATTAAAGCACAGAACTACTCACAGTAACCTCTTGCATAAACGACCGAGAATAAAAACAGCTCCACCATGCCATATTTCACAAAGCAGCTTGCCAAGAATACGAGTTTCTCAGGAGTCGGGATGCTGAGCTGCAGCAGAGGAGCAGATGTGGCTATTGCTGCAAAGGTGGGCCCCATCTAACACCCTCCCATCCCGTGTATCAGCATGCATGGCGGTAACATGCTGGGCAAAGGGGTTAAAACTCTGCTGTCTCTTCATCTCTTCCTGGCCCAGAGTCAAGGTTTACTGAAGCAAGAGGTGAGCTGTGAAGTTTATGGGGCTTATGGGGTGCCGATCACCCTCTGACAATGGCAGGCATTTCCTGCAGCTACCATGTTTCCCTGCTGTGTCCTCTTGGTGGGCTCACTGATCCTGAGGCTGAGATGTGCTTTTTACCTTCTGCTGGACTACTCCAGACCTAACCTGTATGGGCAGAGGGAATGTGGGGAATAAGGGACAGACTTCCAGCTAAACAGAAGAAGCACAGGAGCCACGTCTGCTTTGCTCCTGCTACCTCTTGAAAAGAAAAAGCAGAACATGGGGTTCCCTTATGGCACCACAGACCAGCATCTCCACAAAGCACGTTGTTTTCTGCACCTTGATGATCTACAACTTGAACTGTGAACACCACAAAAAGCACAGGGATCTTCCATGGATGTGGCTTCATATGCTGTTTTGGACCCTGCAGAAAGGATGTGTCTGATCTGGGACCAGCAGGGATGGAGCAAAGAGGGGCTGAATTATGGGTCTCTGAAAAATGATCTTTACTTTAGTTCTGTTTGATGACCCGAGAGACACACAATGAAGACATGTCTACGCCTCCTCCTCCTCCTGCAGTATTTCAGCTGATTCAGACCCTCACACACAGCGAACTTACTAATTTGACACCTCAACATTTTCTCCTAATTTTAGCTAACCTTGACCAACTATTTAAAAAGGGACAAGTTTTAAAGTTTTCAATATTTTGGAAAGCTTTTTCAGCTCCTCTGCAATGAGCAGAAGAACCAGATGTTCGTTTATTTGCTTCCCCTTAAAACTGAGCCATGCTGCATATGCTCCAGTCCTTGCCTCTGCTGCTTTCTGCAAGGCACTTAGTAAAGAAATTCCGCATAATACTGAAATACGCATATGGTCATTTTTACAAATTTGTAAAAGAGGTTAAACATGTAGTATCATTAATCAAGCAGAAACCTGTTTTCTTAAGGAGACAAGTAAATTATGGAGTAATGATTAGTTGGCCTGTCTGAGGTAGCAAGACGACTTGTGCCTGGGGACTTGGAACAGGGTGAGGACAAGAACCATCTCTCTGATTTTTGGCTTTGCAGACCTGAATAGCAATACCCCCAGGAACACATTTGGAGTACAAATTTCCAGATGGAACCTACATGCAATCTAGTCCATGGGTCTGGTTTTTGTACATTTGAAGTCATGCTGTTAGGTAGTCCAACACACTGACCCAAATCCAGTTTGGATGTATTCATATAAAATGGAGCACATAGGTTTCAATATAAACATATGTGCACACAAGCAGTGACATGCAATAACTTCTGGGGACAGGTGAATTTAGCTGTGCACAGATTCTATGTTGAAACCTTGACAGTGGGTGTTCGCATTATTCTGGCTTCAGACTGTTCAAAAGATTAATTAAGGACAAGAGCTCTCCCACTCCAAACTTGAGTCTTATAGGTGAGATTTAAAATTAAATCATCAGTTACGTGGGGCATTATTCCACCTGAAGCAATTGACTTCCAGGGAGAAGGGAGGAAGGAAGAAAAATATCCCTTGGCTCTATGTATTATTATTTTTTGTAACCAGATTGCCCTCCATTATATGACAAAGCAGAAATGTATGTAAGGAATCTTTCAGTTACCAGTGGTCACCACATACACAGATGGTCTGAAATCATACCTTAATCTCTTAGCAAAATATAAAAGGCAAGTACTTTTTCTGCCATTGAGCACTACTGAATGTAGGGTATATTTACTTTAACAAGCCTGACAAGTAAAAGCATTCATGCCCATTCCTGGGCTAATTAAAAATATAAAACTCGGTAGAACTTTTCATGTTCCTGGCTAAGACCTTGGTAACAAGCACTCAGATACATGTTACCTAAAGCAAATCAATAAGCATTTTCCAAGCTTTTAAAATTTCACATTTTGAAAGATATGCAGCAAAACCATGTTAAGCAGACCCTAGTGCCCAGACATCCTTAAAAGAAAACCAATGTGTCCTGCATCTTCGTAGCATTAGGAAATGGCTGTCAGAAAAGATGCTATGAAGTCCTGTTACGCTAGGCCTGAATGTCTGCACAAGACTTTTAACACAAAATCTCCTTACGAGCCTTAGCCAGGCTGAAGAGAAGTGGATCCCTGCGTCTTGCACTCCATCTCCTACAAAAACTCCTGCTGCCTCTATTAAGAATCACAAGCTGAACCACGAAAAAACACATTCACATTTTAGTTAAGGCATTGATCTCTCTCTCTGGCTGGGTAGCTTTTCCAGGTGCATTCCTGACTGAGCTGAAGAGTATCTGCAGGACACAAACCTCTCCACGCACCCATTGTGCAACACTTGTCCATTCCAGCTCTTGGCATCAAGCAAGACTCCTTTCCCGCTCATGCCTCCCTCCTGACCCCTTCCTGCTTTCTGGAATCTCAGCCCACTCACTTAACTCAGACTGAAACAGGACAAACGGAAATTTCTTGGCTCTTGGCTGCTTCACTTAGGTTTACCCATATGCAGAAAGTTAATCAAGACTGGATAAAATTTTATTCCGGCTTTCCTTTGGCTAATCTCTTGTACTGCAGCACAGTGGAGTTTGAATTGGTTTTGACTTAGCAAAGCAACATAGTGTTCCTTGTTAGTGTCTGCAACAGGCAAAACCAGCCTAGAATACTTACAGATTCTTTATTTGCACTATGCCCATTACAATTCTCTCTCACAGGCTTCTTTAGGCATTTATATGCTTTCCCCAGCATTTATATAGGACATAAGACACAGATCTGGAGTTGAAGGTCTTTATGTAGTAACTCAAAATGACCAGGAGCATGATGCTCCTGCTCAGCATGGAAGTCCCTTCATGCAGCATTAGCCTCTCCTTGCTACTGCCATTTTAAGGACAGGTGTCTTTAAAGAGGTAGATGTCTAGGCTCCCTAAAAGTAGGTGAAATGACTCCCACCCTAAGTCCTATACTCAGATTTCACATGGAAGTCAATCTTCAGACGTAAAATTTTCTCTCTGAAAATCATCAAGAAATTTGCCAAGCATAACAATATGATGTATCGCATTCGTGGTGTCACCTGTCTCAGGACTCTGGCTGGGCTCAGGGCTGCTGGGTGTGATGGCGGGACACAGCAGAGATTGCTGGGTCTGAATTCAGGTCCAGGTCCAGGTTCAGGTCTGAGCCAAGCTGGTGACGTTTCACACCTTCCTCGCAGTGGCTCTCCCAGGAGCATGGGAAACCAGGCAGCAGCCACGCAGAGGCAGGGAAGGTTGACGTAATATTAAACAACATCTTATGTCGAAACATCATGGCACTTTCATTCCAATGCTTCTGAGAGTGCAGCGGAGAAAATGCCATACTAACAATTTTATCTGACCTTTCCCCTTCCCTGGGATGCTGCTGAAGTGGACAGCAGGAGACATGACTGCTCCTTTACCTGTAGCAAGCAGGAATGACTACAGGGGCTTTTGAGCAAGGCAGCCAAAGGCAGAGAGGCTTCCTAATCTGACAGCTAGGAGCTTATTGTATGAGGCAGTGCATGTGCCAGTCAACTCGTATGTCAAGCTGACTGGTACCAACTATTTCTGTTGGTGGCTGCTAATTAAAACACACAGTTCTTTGCTGTTAGCATACTTGTTGTTCATAAATAGCTGACAAAGTAATGGCAGCAGCACCGCTTCATGCAGACTGCATGTTCGGGGGCCTGACTTAATGGGATGCTGGGCAGCATTTGCAAAGGGCTCAGCACCCTGCAGAATCAGGTGCAGGGATGTCATCTCTGTCATGTCACTTAATGGGGATGCTAGCGCTCCAGGACGCTTTGAGAAACTTCCCAAGAAATAAAAGGTATCTAGGATACCAATGTAAGCAGCACCTGACAGGTATGTGTTTTATTTGTGCGTGTTGTTAGATATATCTAACAACGTATCCTCAAGTGAAAATAGCACTCCCTTTCTCATGAGACACCAGTGTGTCTGTGTCACTGGTAGTAAGCAGTACAGCAGCTTTGTGATGGGGAATAACTCTGAAGCAGGTACAGAAAAGCCAAAGATCAATTAGACACATTTGAGCACTTGCAACCTTACAGCTAACAGCACACAGTAAAGAGCAGAGTATAGTAGCAGCTGGCTACAGATGCAGTCTTGTATTTTGAATAGAGCTTAAGAGGAACTCAGGAGTAACGCTGGTGTGTGCTACAATCCCACAGCAGTGCTGGGAAAGTCCACAAATAGGTATTTCTAATTATTTTTTCTGCCTTCTTGTGAAGGTTCTTATCAGAAATTTTCATTTCTCCCACAGTTTTCCTGTGTTCCTCCTTTGCATGGAAACATAATGGTACCAAGTGCTGAAAATACAATGCTTAGTTTCCTTCCAAGACATTAATCTCACAGGTAATTTTGTTATGAAGTTGAACAGCCCATAATGCAGCCTAGGTGTTTTGGCAGCAAGCTGATGTTACCAAACATCATTATTTGTCCAGCTAGTTTACAGGGAAATAAATACAAAATCCCCAGGTGTTGCTTACAGTGCAGCCAATGTTTTTCATTCCATTTGTAAATGCAACTGGCTGTTCAGCCCACACACCTATTTTATAGCTCTAATGAATAATAGAGAGCAAATTTCACACATAATGGTGACCACACCACCTTTCAACGCACCTCTGTAAAAGACAGAGATTGATCAAACAGGTATTGCTCCAAGCATGCAAATGTAATATATGAAGAAACATGTCAAGAATTTTAATTGTACTAGATAGGAAATACCTGTAACTAAGAGAAAATAGATTGTCTGTGTAAGACCACACAGCTGGAATGACTTTAGTCCCCACAGCACTGCTAAGAGGCCTCTTTATGGGTTTGGATTAGAAGGAGAAGTGACTTTAGCCAGGCACAGCAGGACAGGTTGGAGAGGGGCAGCTCCAAACCCACAGAGCTGAACAGCTCCTATAGCTCCTCAGTAAGTGAGCACAGGACACACAGATCTGATAACTTTTTGGATTTTGCTATTACTGCCTGACACTGATGGATTTGTCAGGGTGCACCAACTATTTTCCATCTTTAGGAAGACTGGTGGTTTTAAATTTGTGGTTTGGATATATCAGCAATAATCCATTTATCACCCAGGCCTTCTACATCGCAAGAGACAGAAGCGACTGTCAGAGGAGGGGCACACTGGCAGCACGCAGGCACCTTGACAGCTTGTGAGCAGCTTGACGTTCCTCTGCAATGGCAATACTGCACACACATCAGCGTCTATTTATTTATCGAGACTTCAATTCCCTGCCAACTGCCCCAGTACTCTGAGTACGTACTGGAAAAGAAAAGAAAGACAAAGAAACCCTTACACAGGTGGTCCCTCTGGACGCAGCCCCTGATGCATGGGGCTGAAGCCCCCCCCCAAACCCCGGATCCCCGAGGGCGCTGGGCTCTCTCTGCCACTCAGGGCTCACCCCAGGAGAGGGCAGGCTCAGCCCTCTTCCACCTTACTGGCCATGGCAATTATAAAGGTCGCTCCAAACGAAATTTCTCGGCCTAAAATGAACAGCCACACAGGCACCGCCATTCACTGGGGATTTAATTACCCCAGGACGCAAAATCCTCATCTGATAAATACGGCCAGATCAGTGAACTGGAAGCAATGTGCCCAGCTTTCCTCTGGCTTTGTGAGTATCGGTAACCCCGTGACTTTTTATTAAGCCATATGATTACATGCTGCAAGCATACATGTGAAAGAATGCCCAGGGAGGGATGTGGCTTGTGGCACCTGAAATCCCTCACTGGTCATTTATAAACCGTAAAGGAAAGTTGACAAATTCCTAAAGCTCAGATTTTTTTTTTTTGTGAGGGGCTTAAGGTTTGTGTGGATATAGCACACCACCAGACTGATGCCAGACATTTTTTTTGTGCATGTTATTATAGATGTGAACAATGGCCTGGATTTATCCAGAGATAAGGACTAAAATTATTCAGTCTGTGCAGTGTTAATGAATAAATGCTATTTCTGAGCTATCACAAAATTCCAAGCCATGAGTTTTGCTTACCATGATCATGTATGAACTGTTATTTATAGGCAGAAAAGACTTGTATTTTTGAAACCCTTTTCTGAAAAAGTTTTCTATCTCAAAGTTTTCCTTTTTCACTGTAAACCATTTACAAGGCTTTTATCAATTGTTACACTCCTAAAACTTCCCAGTTGTATCCTATGAAAGGTGGAGAAATAATATATAGCTTCTCACTGTATAAAATACTATAAACAATATGTAGTGAGAAAACAGTGAGAAAATGGGTCTAGTTCAGCTGCTCCCAAGCCACTCATCAGGGAAAAAAATAATATTTTCCTAATATGTTTTTAAACCAGGGTTTTTTTTCCCCTCACCTCTTTTCAGTATGGCAGTTTTTATTACCACATGGCAGGATGATTCATCCAGTTCTGTTCCAGAAATTCCTAGATTTAATTCTTACACCTGGAATGATGCCCAGGAGCTAGTTTGTCATAACCACACAGAAGGGACATCCTGACCCAGTCATCTCTTGCATACCCTATGGAAGATACCTAAAAAAGTAACTACCTTACTTGAGAGGGCCCCCTAGTAATTTTTATCCCTCCTTTCCTGTCAGCTGTTGACCTAGAGGGTGTGTGGAAGACCGGAGGACCAGTGCCTTAGCGCACAGGAGATACCTAGGGACACGAGGGACTGTCCCCTACAGATGGCTCAGCCCTGCGGCAGGGGAGTGGGAAGGTGAAGGTGGGGAGGATCCTGGTCCACGGTCTAGATCACAGGGGTGACCGAGGTGGGTCCTACTATGGAGGACAGGCTTACAGCCTCCAATTCTGGCTGTGTTTGCCAAGGGCAAAGGGTAATTATCTCACACAAGCTGTTTAGTCTCCTACTTATCTACAGTGTACTGTACTGGCCCTATCTTTTGATTCCTTGGGAGGTTTCTCTTCATCACCAGGGCTTTCAGCCAGTTTCTTCGAAGCCTGTTTTCTAAAACATTACAAATGTGCTTTGCAACAGTTCAAAGACCATCCCCTTTGACAGTTCAAAGACCATGCCCTTTGCTTTCAGCTGGTCAGTATCGTACTGTAGCTTCAAACTATGCAATGAATAATTTCACACTGAAATTTCTACATTGAATATTCAGTAAAGTGCAGGTTTTAAGTTCTGAAACATTAACATAAAGAAACAAAATTCACAATGATCTCTGTATCTATTACCTGGGAATGCCACAAGTCAGGAGGACCAGATCTGCGAACTTGGAGTGCATTAGTTCCCTCCAACTCCCTTGCCTGCAGCTATGCCCAGAGACCAAATCTCAGAGGAAAGATTCAAAATCCTGCTGTAAAGAGATCTCATCCTGCTATCTACCATCTATAAACTGGTCTGAGCTCTCAAGCCTGACATTTAGCATCCCAAAAGTGTGTAATGTTGAAAAGCAAGTTTTGCCTTTTCCTCATTTATTCTCCCCAAAGTGGGGTGTGCATGGGGTGTGTTGCGGGTTTGTGTGGCGCGGTTTTCCTTGGTGGCAGGGGAGGGGGGCTGCAGGGGCGGCCCCTTTAAGAAGCTGCTAGAAGGTCCCCTGGCGCCAAAATGTCGGACCCGCCTC
>VYZV01020554.1:73524-89671 GCA_013401275.1 Pandion haliaetus | reverse complement strand
TGAAGGACTGTCTCCCGTGGGAGGGACCCCACGGTGGAGCAGGGGACGAGTGAGGAATCTTCCCCCTGAGGAAAGGAGCGGCAGAGACAAGGTGTGGGGAGCGGACCCCAAAACCCATCCCCTGTTCCCCTGTGTCGCCGAGGGGAGGAGGTAGAAAGCACCAGGAATGGAGCTAAGGCGGGAGGGGGGGGGGGAGGGGTTCTGATGTTTGGTTTCCCTTCCTAATACCCTTGTGTTTTGTTTTTGATTTGATTTGTAGTCAATGAAATTGATTTTGTTTCTTCCCCAAGTTGAGCCTGTCTTTTGCCCATGACCATCAGTGGGGAGTGATCCCTCCCCATCCTTGTCTCGACCCACAAGCCTGCCTTTGTATTTTCTCCTCATCCCAACGTGGCCAGGGGAGGGGGTGGGGGGTGAGTGAGCAGCTTCGTGGTGCTTTGTTACCGGCTGAGCTGAAACCACGACAGGGTGGTGCAAACCAATGACACTGATTGATAAAAGAGTTAACATTGGTGGCAATCTGGTAGAGGAAAACCAGTGGAGATGCCTAGCTTGTTATCTGGAGCAGATAACTTCAAAGCAGCCTGAGCAACGACTGATGATGAAGTAACAGTGATAAGAAACACGCTTCCTCACGTGCTTTCTCACTGCAGCAATCTGGAGGCATTGCAGCTCAGCATCGCACTTCTGGCAGCGTCCCTGCACATCTGTAGCATCCATTGAGAAGAAGTAAACAGCATCAGTCAGCTGGAAAGAGCACTTTCCTCAGCCTCCCTGACCCCCCGCAGCAGATTTGTCTCAAGCTCTAAAGAGAAAAAATGTTGGTGTGTATTTTCCTAGTATCTTGGAGTTGTCTGCATCTGTATTCATTGTTACTTAATATGTTAGTGTGTTTTGCTTAGTGTGTTTGGCTTAATATGACCAGTTAATTTTCTGCTGACTAAAAAATAAAGTAGCATGATAAGTTCTCTGAAATTAGCTTATCTGAGGAGGAGGGACAGAAAGAGTCAGAAAAAGGGGAAGCAGTGCAGGAGAATTGTTGGAGAATGCTTCTCTCCCTCCCTACCTCTGCAGATCTCTTCCTTCCTTGAACCAAACTACAGGCTCCAGCAACAAGGCAGCTAATAATAAACTCTTCAGCTGAACTCTAGGAAAGCAGTTTGGTCAAGGCTTTGCCTGCCAAGTGCTGACCAACACATGTTCCCAGCTGCCAGAAGTGACTCACTGCAAGCCATGTCTTTTACAGACCAGTCATGCTTTAGCCATCTCCCCCTCCGAGCACGTTTTGCTCCAGACAAAGCCTCACAATTCCAAACGATGGAGTCAAAGGCACTGCAGTCATGGTCCTCCTACCATGTCTCATGTCAATGGGGCATACAGGGACTACTCTGGTCACAATATACTAACACAAATGCTCTTACCCCATTGCTGCTTTTATCGTGGCCCACTCCAGCAGGCTGTATACAAACAGTGCTGGTATTTCTACAGTGCCAGCCAGCAGACAGGACAGGACTCCTTTAAAAATGACATTTATCAAGGGTTTGTATAACAAAACCTCGTTCTTGCCTTAGGCTTCCCCCATACTGCCTTCTCTTACTAGTGAGGACACAGAGCCAAGAAGGACACCAGCTGGGACAGCAGGCATAACATTTCCTACTGGTCAGGCAGGAGCTCGAACCACTCGGCTGCGTTTCAGCCCCAAGAGCACCTGCTGGTGCTTCACTGGAAATTCCAACCCAGCTGGCCAGTGAATTTGGAGTTTTAAAGATGTGCATGTCACCTTCCTGAATTGAGGAGCCTGGTGCCAGGTGAAGCAGCCAGTGTTGCTGGAGGCATGTGGCTCCCACTCCCTCCAGAGTTTGCTCAGAGGCTGCCTGGAGATGCAGCAAGGACTGTAGAAATGGGAATGTACTGAGTCAAGTTTTCTGAGGGAGGGGAAATAACCCCTTTAGGGGCCACAGAAGCATGAGCACTTGCAGGCAAACAGCACGTATGCTGGCGCAGGGATGTATGCAAACCACGTCAGCCTAGCTCCTCCCTGTGCTGCCCCACAAAGCTGGGAAAGATGAGGAAGGGGGTATGGGAGGAAGTCTGGGCTCAAAAATAGTATGGACAAAGAAGGCTTCTTGGATCAGGACACTACTGAATTACACAACTCTCACCAGTGCAAATGCTATGGCTTCATGACCCCATTCTCCCTTTAGTCGAGGCTCTTCTTTTGTACTGCAGACATCTGGGACACCTCCCTGACCACAGCGATGTTGTTTTCATGAAGAAGAAGGGGGTTATGGTTGTTTCCTAAGGGTGGAACTACCCTGTCTCCTCCTTTTGTGGTGAAATCTCCTCTTCCTGCCACTGCCAGACTGCTGGCCCTCTCCTCCCTCCCCACTGCCCCACCAAGCACAACAGCACAAGCATTTCTGGAAATGCTCAGACAAACCTTGCATATCTAAGGGGAGAAACAACTCGCATTGGTAGGACCACATTATGCAGGAGAAAGAAAGAAATGAAAGCAAGTTAACATGCAAAAATCCCATCATGTCACAACAGTTCACTTACTATTGGGGTGGTAAGAATAGTGGGGTACCCGCTCCGTGCTAAAACCTTTTGTGGTTCACTGCAAGAGCATGCTGACCAGGGATAGCTAGGTAATAGGCAACACAAAGGGAAGCTATTTTTACAGGTGTTAATGAATCCTAATATTTTTTACTCAGCTGGAGGTGACAGAAATGAACAGTTAACATTTCTTCCCATTTCTCAAGATTTTTTTTCTTTTTTGCTATTCCAGGGCCTAATGCACACACACACACACAAAAAAAAAAAAAAAAAAAAAAAAGAGTAGGAAAAAGCCCTGTGCGCAGCCTTATGGCAGGACTTTCCAAGCCACAGATGCTGGCTCTGTGGTTGGCTGGCCTATCCAAAATAAAGCTCAACAGCAGGGAGCGGTGGAGCAGTTCAGGGGGTAGAAGAGGTCATGCGAATGTGATCCCCACCTCCCGAACGCCCCATCTCCTTATGCTGCCTCCCCCTGCTCCTTTTGGGATGGAGCAAACTGTTGACTTATTTTTTATTTTCAGCCTGCCTTTCCTATCCATTTGCCAAGTGGGGCTGTTGAAAATTACTCTTGTTGCAGCCACTTTCCCAGGAGAGAAAAAATAAGGTGAACTTTTATCCTGATGACTTACAGTTGAAAAGGCAGCTAGCAGCTTGGATGATGAGCCTCTTTGGCTGCTCCAAAACAGAGCTGGAGCTGCGGGAGCTCAGAGGCCACCACATCACCTCCCTGTGGCCGCAGGGACAGGAGTCAGCCTGCCCCAGGTGAAGCTGTCAGCTGCAGAGACTGAAACATTTCCCCGAGGGAAAGACAGCACAAGAGCCTTGAGAAGAGGAGCCTTGAAGGCTGCTGACCCATGCGCAGAGATGCGTGGCACTGCCTTCTTCACACGAGAAAGCCATTTTCAGTGAATAAACATCAAAAAAAGGAAAGAAAGTGACTGACCTCGTTTTAATAATTTTTGACACCAGAATGCATTCATACCATATACTTTTACTTGTTTTGTGAGAGGAGTGCACAGCATATGTCCTGGCTCCGCTGGCAGTACAACTTCCGTGAGTCTACAGGAGGTCCCACGCCACCACTCTCAGGAATACCTACAAACCCTGCTGCACATCGGTCTGTGGGCCGAAGGAAAGCCCAGCTGGGCAGAGGATGTGTAAGAAGTGTGAACCCTTTTTTACAGCCAGCACATTCATTTCTGTTCGGGTGTGGGCTTCATTTTCATAATGCTAATGATCAAATAATGAAACCAACCACTTCTTGTTTCCGATCAGGGCTATTTCTGAAGCGTTGTGAGTGCCAAGAAAATAAATCAAGTCTAAAAATCATACCTTCCTCTGGGCAGATACTAGACTGAAGTGGATAACAGGACTGTACCTGTGTGTTTTGATGCTGCCAGCAAGGGAGGTTTTCATAGCAAGTGTCTGACTTACCCTAAGCACTATGCTACAGTGAGCTGAAAGACCTGCTGCCACTTACCAAACCTCTTGTAGCCGAAGGACTGCACCTCCTCCTCCTCTGCAAAATCGTCTGGAGAAAGAAAGACACAGCAACAGATTATTACTACTGCCAATGGAAAAAGATGGCAAGAGTTTTTTACAGATGAACGTTCGCAAATTAATGTACTTGAACGTTTGATAGATTTGTAAGGCATGTTACTGATCTTCTCCTCCATTGCTTATATCCTGCCTCTGTCCCCAAGCAGAAAGCAGTTCAGAGCCTTTCCCCCAACAAGTACCCCCAGCAGAAATCCAGACTAAAAATGGTTTATCACCTGGCAGCTATCCCCAGGCCTGCTTGGCCACCTAAGTATAGACCAGAGCAGAGGATGAGGGCCACAACTGTCACCAGTGTGCCACTTGGGCAGGCTCACCTGGACCATGGCACTCGCTCCAACCTGCTGCCTGCACTGTCCAGGCAGTCAGTCAGGCTGAGGTTATACATTGTTATGGGTTTGTATGGCGCGGTTTTCTTTGGTAGTGGGGGAGGGGGCTGCAGAGGTGGCTCCTTTAAGAAGCTACTAGAAGCTCCCCTGGCGCCAAAAAGTCAGACCCGCCTCTGGCTCAAGCCAGATCCCAGCAGTGACGGTGAGAGCACCTCTGGGAGAACAGATTTAAGAAGGGGAACCGGCAGTGTGGGGGTTGGAACGTGAGAGGAACACCTCTGCTGATACGGAGGTCAGTGAAGAAGGAGGGGGAGGAGGGGTGCCTGAGGAGGCTGATGGCCCTGCAGCCCGTGGTGAGACGACAGGCTGTCCCCCTGCAGCCCATGGGGGTAAACAGTGGAGCAGAGGCTCCCAAAGATGGCCGTGACTCCATGGGAAAATCCGTGCTGGAGCAGTGTGTGACTGGAGAGCAGCCCATGGAAAGGACCCACACCAGGGAAGTTCGGGAAGAACCGAAGCCCACAGAAAGGACCCACACCAGGGAAGTTCGGGAAGAACTGAAGCCCACAGAAAGGACCCACACCAGGGAAGTTTGTGAGGAACTGCAGCCCGTGGAAAGGACCCACGTTGGAGAAGTTGGTGAAGGACTGTCTCCCGTGGGAGGGACCCCACGGTGGAGCAGGGGACGAGTGAGGAATCTTCCCCCTGAGGAAAGGAGCGGCAGAGACAAGGTGTGGGGAGCGGACCCCAAAACCCATCCCCTGTTCCCCTGCGCCGCCGGGGGAGGAGGTAGAAAGAACCGGGAATGGAGCTGAGCCGGGAAGGCGGGAGGGGTGGGGGGAGGTGTTCTGATGTTTGGTTTCCCTTCCTAATACCCTTGTGTTTTGTTTTTGATTTGATTTGTAGTAAATGTAATGGATTTTGTTTCTTCCCCAAGTTGAGCCTGTCTTTTGCCCGTGACCATCAGTGGGGAGTGATCCCTCCCAGTCCTTGTCTCGACCCACGAGCCTGCCTTTGTATTTTCTCCTCATCCCAACGTGGCTGGGGGAGGGGGTGGGGGGTGAGTGAGCGGCTTCGTGGTGCTTTGTTACCGGCTGGGCTGAAACCGAAACCACGACATACATACACCAGCTGGGCTGTTTACACAAAGCACTAAGCATAGCTATGCTGAATAACAAGAGGGGAGTCAGAAGGGATGGTTGTCTGTCCATCCACCACCTCCCACGAGCACTAGCTTGGCCTAAAGAGGCAAGATCCGATAAAAAATGGGAAACAAAACTCTCAAACTCAAACAGATGAGAAAAATAAAAACCATTTAAGCCCTTTTGTTTTCATCTTCGCCAGCCAGCCAGCAGTAAAATGCTAATAATCACAATTTTATTTTGTCAGAAGCTTAACTTCTCTCCACTTCCTTCCAGCAGCAATGGAAAAGGCTGGCATCAGCAGAAGAAATACACCCACGACTTCTTTAGGAAAAAAAAAAAAAGTTTGTGTTCATGTGTTCAGCCTCCTTCTACCAACACAGCCCCTCTTTCTGCTGAGTCAGGAAGGCAAGAGCCCTGCCTTATCACCAGCACCAGCCTTTGCACCAGGCGACTGCCAGGGAGGGCAGCACAGCCCAGGCTGCTCATCTCCCGCTTCCCTATTTCCCAAAGGGAGCACAGTAGACCCATTCCCCCTCCCACAAGCACCATTTCATGTGGGGGGAAGACTCCACAGGGCTCTCGTTTTTTAAACAGGACCTAGGACACAGCTTCCCAAGCGGTGGCTGGTGGTTCGCAGCCCACCGCTGCGCTGGGGAACCACATCGCCTTTGCCGCATTTCCAAGCAGAAGTACGCAGGCAAGCCTGAATCCACACTGCGAACAACACCGCCGGGACTGACGGCAATCCCTGCCCTCCGAAACCTGGGTATTCCTGGGCTTTCGTTTGCATTGCAGTGGCAGGGAGGCAGACTCAGCACCCCAGGGAGCTTCAGCGGCTGCTCGCCACCTTGTGCCACCCTTCCAGCATGGGATGCTGAAGAAGCTCACTCACTTGCAACCTCTCCACCCAGACCTTTCCGCAACACGAGGGGAGAAGGAAACAGAAGCTCAAAGGCCAGTCAAGGGATTCACCAGAAGGGAGCATTTAATGAGCAGCAGTGGAAAAGCAAGCTCAAGCAGATGTGATGGAGCGAGAGGTCTGTGCTCAGTTAGACCTTTGGTGTCCAGAGACTTGGTGCACATGAACAGGCTGCTCTGCATCATGAGACTGGGCTAACTGGTGCTGCAGCTAACTCGGGCCACAACAGAGTTTTGGGGGGATGAATTCAAAGGTGAAGTAAAGATACAGTACTCATCCAGGCTCAGCAATGTATAAACCATTTGCATATATGTCCAGCAACAAATCTGACCTGCACCTCCTTCTGACCTGCAAGGTGCCCTGCACTGAAGTCTGAGGGAGACGTTCCCTGAAGCAGCAAAGGAGTCTGTGAAACGCATCATTCTGCAGAACTTCACCCTTTACTCAGACAGCACTTTTGATGACACAGCTCAGAACATGTTCTTCACCAGATAACATAAATTTTGCTCACTGCCAGCGGTGCTCCTGTCCGTATCTTAAGCTACACCCCCTAGTTCAAAGGTGCATTTAAGAAATGGAAGAACCAGTGGATGCTCCTTAGGCAAAACAAACACATCCTGGTTTTGAAGGCAGAAAGAAACCTTTAAAAAAACAAACCAAACAAACCCTCACAATTGTACCAAATGTTATCTGAAGACAAGGTCACCCGACAAAATGTGACAAATACTAATAAACCATAAACTGTCAACAACGAAGCTTCTCATCTCAGCAGTGAACTACTCAGGAAAAATCTTCCCTCTTGCACAAAAGATAAAGCACTGCACAAAAAAAGATATCAGCTCCAGAGCCCTTAGCTTCCTGCCCTCTCCTGCTATCGGGGCTGTAACACAATCGCCTCCTTTGTTTCTCAGCAGTGTAACCTGGCTTACCCGATCCGTATCTGACGTATGCAGCCAGGCCATGTTTAAATCCTGTGGCTTCATCCTACACCACATCTCTAAGACATTCCTCCCAGGCTGCTAGCCTCTTCCCTAGTCGTTTGTTTTTTCACACTCAGCCCAATGGCATTGCCCTCTGGCCATGCATTTATAATCATATTTTTGTTTCTTTGGACATTTTTATATTTGAAATATATATATATTTATATATGTGTTGCATATATATATATATACTTTTTAATATTTGCAACACTGCATGCTGTGCTTGCTAGGGATGACTTTTTTTTTTAAGCTTTGAATACTTTATAATTATTCATTATTCTCCTACTTTTGAAGAGGACTTGTGGCATTTGAAACAAAGAAGTGGAGATGGGCAAGGACAGTTTGGTTAACTGGTGATGTGGCTCCCTGCTCACTAAAATCTAAACCATCAGATAAACCCTTTTTTAATCCCTGTGAGTTGATCTAGCAACAGACAGCAATGTATTTTAGGGGAAGTTATTTAAATTATTTAACAGACTAAGCTCAGGGTCTTTCAGTCACAACTGCCACTTAGGTACTTTGCTCAAAGCGTGTGCAAATATAATATTTCACAATATTGACTCTAATGTAACAAGTTTAAGGAAAATAAAGATGGGAAGAGGAAATGAATAAAACAAGGTTAGACTAAATGTTCAGAAATGAACAGCATTGCATCCTTTGGAAAAAGAGACTAGGATGGGTTGAAAGTCCTACTTCAAAAGAAATCTGTGTTTGAAATATTAAAAATGAAGTTGACAAACAAGCCTATAAATTTAAGTCCCGAGGCAAAGAAAGCCATGTGCCCCAGCCTGCTCCTCCCATGCCTTTCAGGCAGTATTGTGCTCACTGGAGGCACCAGAAACTTGGCCCTCAGCTCCCTGTTCCAGAGCTGAAAATATTAAAGTTTTGTCACAAGTTTTAAAAAAATCTCAAAGCTTCATGATATCTTTGAATCAAGGAAACACAAGAGAACCTAAGTTTTCTTTGAAAAGGGAACAGCTTTTCTAGAGAAAACTATGAAAATGTGATCTGTGGTGAATTACAGAGGTTAAGAAAATACACACCAAGTAGGAAAGCAAATAGTAAGAAAACCTCCAGCATGTTTTCAAGCCTTATGCTTTTAAAGGCAGTATCAGAAATCGGAGTGGAAGAAATTAATGAGTTTTGAGCACCAGTGGCTGATACTACAGAAGGAAATTTTGCATTTTTACATCAATGGTGCCCATACACTTGAGTGGGGCTGCAACTGGGGTGAGAGGGTTTTGTCTGACATGGTGAAAGCCGTAAGTTAGAATTATTTTTCTTTAGTTTAAATCCAACTCTTCTTGGTTACAAAGAGGACTGGAATGAATGCAGTATTTCCATTACATATATATACATTTATATATAGGCAAAGCTTATTTTCCTGGGTGAAAAATAGGAAGGGCAGACTCCTCCTTGAAGCAGACAATAAAGCAGAATCTGTTGTTATGTCCCAGAAGCTGGAAGAATTAACTCTTTAGTGCTGGGAAGACCAGCCATAATTTAGTTATAAGCTGCTCTACCAAGCTCTCAGCTGTGAGCCAAAAGATAGGGAATCCAGAATAAGAAAGATGAAGAAACATGAAAAGCTGGTTAATATGTGATTTCTTACTCCACTGACTTCTACTGAGCTCTGGCAGAAGGAAGGTCCATAAAAAAGGTGAACTTTGGGCAGAACAGAAACACATGCGAGCAACCAATTGTATTTAACTGTGTAGGGGAAGGACCACCAGAGATCTCCTGTTTCATCAGGTTTACAAGAGTCTCCTTGGAGGCTACAACAGATTGTCATGTGGAGCTTACAGCAAACCGCTAAAAATGAGTGGCTCACTGTAGCTGAACAGCAGTACATCAAATATTTTAGGGAGTAAGTACAAAGCAAGAGCTCTGGTCCAAAAAAAAAAAGCTTTGAGATATTTTGGCAATATCCACACCCCACTGAGTACCAATGCCAAATTCTGCTTGCCCTCCAGTTATAAATCGTTACTGCAACACCTCTAATAAATACAGTTGTAGAGTTAAATAAGTTACAGTACAATGCTTCAAGGGACTGGAAATTATAAAAAGGCAGTTCATCTGGGGATTAACACAGCGAACAGAGGGAATTCATTTAATCTAAAACAAATTAGACTCTCATTTGATTAATTTGCTAGAGGCAAAGCAAAAATCTGTGGAGTAGAACTGTATAATTTCTAGTTCTTGTTCTTAAATCTTAAATAAATTAATCATGGACCACTTACGAGTCACTCTGAGGTCAAGTAAGAAAGAGCTGGCCTGGAGCCAAAAAGGATGCCAAATCTGCCCTGGGACTATATAGGACCTATAACCACTGCACCACTCGGTCCCTTTGCTGGAACAGCACCATATCTGAGGAGCCTTTGGTGCAAGGTGATTTTAGGGAAATTGTTTCCATATTATCCCCTTCCTTTTGTGGGTGTCGTTGTTGGCATACGGAAGGTGTTAGAGAAAGCTACCGATGTACATGTCCAGCTGTCACTTTTTAACAGCGCACCCCGCTCAGCCATTTAAACATAATACACTAATGAAGCAAACTAGATCTCAGAACCATTAGAGATGCTGCTGGGTCGTATGGTGCCTGCAGACACATTGGTATCCAATCATTTCTAGAACTTTTGTGTGCAGTAAACACAGGTTTGAAGTCTTTGTTTAAAGACTTTGTTTGAAGTCTTGAATTAAGAAAAGACACCAGTATTCAACACTGCATTTCTAATCTGGGGAAATCTGTTTCAGGAGAGAATGAGGCATCTGGGCTGAATATCATCATACTGAGTTTCAACTCAGATTTTAGAAGCTATTTTATAATCCCCCTGAAAACTAGGTTTACAGTACATTAGACCTTACCCCTAAGTACCTCGCTGGGAACTCAGGACTATAAGACTAATTTGTAGTAACAATGACATCAAGTGTAAGAGTTTCCTTTAAAATAAATCTCTCTCTCAAAGAGCTTTGATAATTAGGGCCCTGCCTTTCCCACTGACTTAATGGGAACTATATACTTACATCCCAGTGCAACTCCATAAAATGCATTTTCACGTTACCAAGAACAGATTTTTTTTGTACACTTTGGAAATACGCTGTACCCATTAGTTGAAAATGATGATATTCTTCTCTTTAACCCATAAACCAGCATGGATGCAGAACTCTGCTCAGAACCATGTAACAAGTGCATCTCCTTCATGAGGGACTGCTTGCAGTGTCAAAAAGCTACTTCTGCCTGCTCTCTCCAGCTCAGCCCTCTCGCAGAAAGGCAAAACTTGTCCACCTGTGAGGTTTCCGTAATATTAACTGCTCAGACAGACGAGAACAGTGAACACCAATATCTTTCTCATATCACATTTCAAAAGCTTTGTGAGCCGCCACCAGATTTATATGCATTTCTGGTCACTATTAACTGGGTGTACATTCAAAGTGCTGACCTAGAGGTGAAACTGAGCCAGCAGAAGCACAGCAAGCAGCTGCGGCCTTCAGATGTTGATGACTTCATCACTCTAATTGGTTTCCACTGGTTTTCATAGCTTTTATTCTGGACACTCTCCTGCTTGTGCTAACGGGCTGCTCATTCCCCTCTCTCTTCACAGATGCTTCATTTCACTTGTCCTCTTCTGCCTTTCTCTGCTACATTTTCCTTATAGCCCCTTTTCATATTCCAGTCTTTCTGCTTCTATTTTGGTAAGCCCTCCCTCAAAAAAACCTGCCCCACACTTAAAACCCTTCTCTATTGACGAGCTCCCAAGCTGACAATGTTACTGTTGTTGGCTGTGTGTGTTGTGCCCGTATTTTCCACCTGGTCCTTTGTCCAACCGGTCATGCAGTAAGCTCCTTTGGACAAGACTACCCGGGTTCTTCATTTGCAGAGTACCTGGTCTTTAGGGGAGCCGTGGCAGAGGTTCAGCTGAGACAGTCCTAGAAGACAGCCCACCTCCCCCCATGCTAAAGCATCTTTTGGGATGTCGTTTGAGCCTGGATTCTGGCAATGAGATTGAGGCTTTTCCCTACCTCTGTCCTTCAGGCTGCTGATCTGGGAATTGATCGGCTTTCAGTATCACAAGAAAGCAAGAGGCAAGGTCCCAGACCAGAGATCGTCTCTTGACACATAACCTAAGACTCAGGTTGTGTCTCTCATCACCTAGCACACGCATAAACGAAACAAAACAAAGAATCATGGCAAATGGGTGCATTTCAGTATTCTGGTCTCAATCTACTCCCCCACTGCTATGCCCGAAAAATGTGAATGCTCACATTAAGACTGAAAAAAAAAGACAGATTATTAAGAAATTCAGAGGTATAAGAACGATGACTCTAGTTTTGCTTTTTAGGCACAAAATGAAGACAGTAAATAGGGGTGTTTCTTGAACAAAACTTGTTAGCCCATAGGTGCCGCAGAGCATTGCTACAGCACTGGGGTCTGGACCAGCTGCATGATGCGGAGGGGTCGACCTTAGAATTTATAAGTTTAAATCATATCATATTTCAGTGTAATGATTTAAGAGCAAACAGATCTGTTCTCATTAGTGCACTGAAAAATCGTGCCTCCCTGTAACAACAGCATTAAAATGGCTTACACATTGCTAACAACACGTCTCTATTACCTCCCATAACTCATCCATTTTGCTCCCCAGCAACGTCCCAGTCTTCACTTCAAATTTATGCACCGAAAGGCATTGCAGTTTTAGGTGGAAGCAGTCAAACTCCAAAGACAATTCATCTTAGGTTGATCCGTCACTCATACAGACCATGCTCACATTATTAGGAGGATCAGGTTCACTTTCAGTGCCTGGTGAAAAGCGTCTTTATTTTGCTTTCCAAGGGGGAGGGCTGGAAGGGGGGAATCTCTGTTCTGACACACAGAACCTCAGGATAAGGAATGTTTTGTGAAGCTGAAGATAACTGGGCACGCATCCTTCGCAGCACTGAATTGCTTTCATCCTTGACATTTCTTCCAGCTGTCTGTCTTTATTTTACTCTGGATTTGCTCTGCAAGGCCTGATCAGCTCTATCTCTCTGCAAGATTACCTTTCCCTCCTTATCCTAGCAGGCAAAGGTGTTTGAACCTCTGGGCACAATGGTCTTTGAGAGCAGATCTAAGCAAACTGTTCAGGGGTTGTGACAAAAAAGGGCTCTGTTCAGTTCCCAGCTGCAGCGAAATCAGTCTAGAATAAATTTATGTTACCCAAACTAGGAGAAGAAAGAGCCACAAGAGATTTTAAACAACTCCCTTCTTCACAGGGATGGGCTCACCGGTGCTATTCTTAGTCCTGTGTGGCTGGGAAAAGTAGAATATTGAAAGCAAAGATGAGTAATTACAACTTCTTACCAAAAATACTCCGGTCATAAATAGCTTATATGCTAATTCTGCTCAATATCCACTACAGCTGTACAGTAATCTTTCTATCTGTGCAATAACAGATTTCTCTTGTATTTTCACAGCTTCTAACACTCTGCTTTCCTCTATACTGTTAATAGGAATATACTTTGACACATGCATGCATGATCATTTTTCTCATCCATATGTTTAAAGTCCTCTGTGCTACCAACCAATTCAGGATACATGCTGACTGTATAGTAGCATTGCTCGGGATTTGTTCTGTGTTGTATCACACATTTATTGTAACTGCTCATGCCTTTGAACTTCTGCAGTAGGGTCCTGTGACATGTCCAACACACACCACTCAGAGCTCCTGCATATGTTTCATGTTTATGTCACTATATTCATATAAGCTCTGTTATAACTGGACTAAGTAAAGGTTACTGGATCACTCCACTTCTAATCCTTGGTTTTCAGATGCCTTCTGGTTTCTGCAAAATACTCTGGACTGGATTTTTTTTAAATTCACAGTTTGAAGTTTCTAGCCAGGAAAGACCTATTTGTAGACGAGCATTCATTTGATTTTGTGCACAAGTAGATTAGAGAGAGATATACACTCTTCTCCAGTATTAGAAAATTAGCTTTATTCCTTTATTCTTTGAAAATAGCGGTGGCATCAAAATAGTTAGGGAGAAAGATGAAACCTGTCAAGAAGGTAGAGCTCATACAAATAGATTATTTAAGAGTTTTCAAGGCAGCCAAGAAAGAGCAACTGAATTTGCATGCACACTCAGCTTTTGCAAATGGAGGCTTTACCTGCAGGTTACACCTAGGCTCCAAGTTAAAACACAGAAGGGATGATTTTAGCAATATGGGCTGATATGTCATCAATTGTCTGGTGAAGTGTGCACTGTATAAGGGAAACTTAAGGTAAACTGAGCTGGCATATCGCGTGAAAGCTCAATGTACTCTACGTACTGAAAACTCCGTGCATGAAGCACATAGAGCTGCCTTTGAGGCAAACTGGTCGCCACCAAGAAAGCTGGGCGTTCAGACTAGGCCACTCCTGAGGCAGTGCCAGCTTCACTGATTTCAGTGGAGCACAACCAAGGACGAACCTGTCCTGTCGTTTCACTCCATGCATCTTTATATATTTTTTTTTTAAATGAGAGGAACTGCACAGGACAGGGTATTTGGTCACATTCCAGTTTGCAAGCACAAGACACCAGCTGTTTCATCCTACAGCACCATCGCTATACAAGCGGTAGATAGCAAGGTGCCTTTGATGGCAGAAAGGAAGGAGGAGGAGGAGGAGGAAGAGGACCAGTGAAGAAAGAAGCAGCTGAGCTATCTTGGCTTTTGTAATGAAGAGCTCCTCTGTCATCCTGGAGCAAGAGTCCCAGAATGGCCACGTTGACTTTATCATTGCCCGGCTTTGGGCATTAGTATTAAGTTGTTATCCAAACAATATTCACATTTCAGACGAAAATACTTATCACCAGAACCGCCATGACAGTAGTGATTACAGATACAGTTTAAAGTAATAATTACAAAATATATCACAGACATATAGGAAGAAGTTTTCAGTTTTAATTACGCCTGTCCCTGTCTTAAATTAGGGCCAATGTTTTTGAACATGTGGTGGTGTTTGACTATGAGGAAGATGTTTTCATTTGTTTCCCAGGCAACAAATACTCCTTCATACCCCAATAAATAACTATAACTTAGAAGTATCATTTGATAAAGATACCTCTGACCCTGAAGCAGTCAAGTCCCTTTATAAATCACATGAATTATTACTAAAAAGTATCTCACAAAGTTTGTGAGGTCAGTGTAGTTTGCTGGAAATAAAACTGCCAGCATATTAAACATAAACTTCAATTTGTTTTACTGATTTAAAACATAACACATTACGAATACCAGCAATGGAAAATATAATTTATTCCTTACAGATATTTAGTGATGTAATTATTTAGATATTCTGCCGTTCTCCAGAGAGGGTAGATACAGAGACAGCTGCAATCAACAGATCATTTTGTTGTTATTGAGAAAAATGTGTAACTACACCAAGTTCTACAGTCCTACAATTATCACCACCATCAAGTTGAAAGAGAAAATATGAAAAAACAAGTCTGTACCCAGAAAAGGAAATCACAGAGTCAAAATTTGGTTTGGCTCTCCGACTTCCATAACACTGGCAATGGCACTTGGTGTGATGATTTGTCTGAAGCCTCTTTTCTCCTGTTATTAGCATAGTTATTTAAAGTTTCTTCTTTGCCTGTTTTATTACTGATTTCGGTAACTCTGCGGGGGAAAGAAATAAGATGGCTGTGATCGCTCTTAGGGAAACCGAACAGTAAGGACTAGCAACCAGAGTGAAACATCTCTCTCTTGCTGGAGTGTGGGGCACCAACATGTGCTCCCAGCAGGAGTAACATCTTCCCTCCAAATGCCACTGCTCAGCTTTGCAAAGAGTGACGGAGGCAGAACAAAGCAGACACAAGTCACATTATACCAGGCCACATCCTATACTCACTTAAAACTACAGCAAAAATGCTTGCTGGCTTCAGTGGGTTCAAAATCTGGTTCCCAGTGTCATCAAAGTATGCGGCTACCCAAAAATGTTATTGCTGTTCTTGGTCCTTTGCATCCTGCCTCCCCCCAAAATTGGCGCAGTCTCAGCCCCAACAAAAATAGAGCGTGAAGCTTTCAGTGATAACAGACACGGGTTTATATTACTGGATTCCCTTTGTTTTGGTTTGTTCCCGCCATTACACTTATGCTGATAATGACAAGCTGATGACAAAACTTTTGGCACAAGTACCCTATAAATAAAGAACATTGTAAATACATTATTTTTAATATGTTCCACGGCCTTGTAGAGACACTATGTCACAGTGCCAGAAGTAACTTAAATAGCATGTGTGGGCTTGCAAAAATACAACCCCCCCCAAAAAAAAAAAAAAGCTTCTCCTCCCTTCAGGCAGCTACTCTGGCAAGTGAATAAATAATCACATCGTTTGGTGTCCCAGACTCTGGAAACTAAGTGTAACTATCATGATGTTTACTGGCCTCCTGGCATCTGGAATGAAACTCTGCAATCCAAGCACAGGCACACTGGTGCCCAAAAGCAATTTTCTTGTGTGTATGTTTTTTTCCTTCCCACCCTTCAAGTTTATTTTTGCCTCTGAAGAAAAGCTAGATTCAACTCTCGCAAACTCCCAACTACTTCCTAAACTTTCTGTAATGTCCTTTGATGTTTTCATTGTAACTATTCCCCAGCATGTGAAGTCTCTGCCTTTTGCTGTAAGGCTGTCAATTTTCATAAACAGAAG
>VYZV01020554.1:0-72250 GCA_013401275.1 Pandion haliaetus | reverse complement strand
GGGGGGGGGAGGCGTCGCACGCCGCCCAGCCGCGCCCCGCGGGACCGTGGGGTTGCCGGGGTGCGGGGCCGTGTGCAGGAGGGTCTGCCTGTGGGGAGCGGCCCGGGACAGGACTCGCAGGGCGCCCACAGGTGACCGGGGAGCTTGAGTGGGACGTGGTGTCGCCGGGAGGGAGAACGGTCCTCTCCCTGCCCTCCCACGCACGTGGCAGGCACCCGGGGGTTTTCGGCTAGAGCCGTCTTCGCGAGCGTCACGCCGCACGGCGTGGCACGCCGAACGAGAGAGGGGTCCCCGAGCCGTGGGTGCGTATCCGTCGGCCGGGAAGAGGCTGCAGGACGCGCGAAGTTCACCCTGGCGCTGAACGGAGCGCCAAGAATAGTCCCGTTGGGTTCCATGGGAGCGCGCGCAGCCCACGTGCTGAAGAACGCGTGTAAATATTTGTGGGATTAGGGAGATACGGGCCAGTCGCCTTTTATTTCTCTGGTTCTGGACGTTGCCAGGAATAATGGATCGTTTCCAGGCTCTCCTTTTCATGAAAGGTGTGCTTTGATTTTCTGCAAACCGACCCATATTTAGGCTCTTGAAGATGGTGGTAAGATGATCCAGTTTTGACTGTTAACGTCAGTGCTGATGAAGCAGAGCTAGTGCAACGCGCACCAGTTTGTTCTGGGGGCAAACAGCGTAGCGGAGTCTCCGGAGAGTGTTTCCCATCACAGAGAGGAGGTGCACACGATTTTGCCTTTGCAGTTATTGCTATCACGGTCTGTTGAATGAGGGGATGCCCAAAGAAATGATAATGCTACATGGTCTTTTCAGGGGCCCACGGCTCCCATAAGGATCATAGCGTGCCAAAAAGGCCATGGTGCAGTATCACAGCATTAGTTTAATACCAGGTCAAAAAGCGTTGGAAACCTATCAGGTATGATCTTGCCTGAGCAAGAAATGAAGGATTAAATCCGCAAAAAGTAATCATCGTAGAGCAAAAATTAAAGAACAGAAATTCTAATTCATTCAGCTGGTCTGATGACTTGAGTTGACGTCCGCGTGAGTGCGTTTCGTTAATTCAGAGGTAGTACCTCCAGTTTGGGATTGCCGAAAATACTTGAACACCAGCTGCAGTCGCCATTTGCTGCTTTAAAGCTGGGCTCAGATATCAAAGAGACTTGACTCAGATTTTAGTTTACGCTCTGGTAGTTGACAGGAATATCAATTTTTGGTACAAGTCGTGAGTAAAACACTTAAATCTGAATACAGTCATCAGGTAATTACAGATGTCCTGTAGTGCTGTGTTGCATTAGGACAACAGCTCTTGGCAGTGTTTATAAAACTGATCAATGCTTGGTGAGTTGTGTGATTTATTTTGAACCCTAAATTAACTCATGGTTTTCGTTTTGAAGAATCAATGTCATTCAGTTTCCCAAACTAAAAACTGTCTAGACTGTGATCCAAAGCCCATGAGTATGTTACCAAGAAGAAATCTTTCCATTAATTCTCACAGACTGGATGAAACCGTGGTGAAGCTCCATTTCTCCAAAGAAAAAGTACTTCTGCTTGAAAACACAGCGCTGAAGGAATGCTTTAGAGAAAGAAGAAGAAAGAAGAACATGACTTTAAACCTGTGTCATCAGGGAATGTGCAAGGAGCAGGACTGTGCAGGAATTTAAAAAATTCCTCAAAAGCAGTAACTGATAACACTTTTCTAATTCTTCAGACAGTAACCTTAGTGAACTGAAGGATAGCAACCAAAAATTGCAGAGACTGCTGGGTGAACTGCTGTGTCTGAGGAACACATCTTCCTTCCTAATTGAAAGAAAAATAATGAGTATGTTAAATTCATATAGGGTTTATGGATGATTCATTAGGCCTGAGACATACCTCCATTCTTGTGACTTTAAAATATTTATGAATTTGTGGACATAGTGGGACACTTCATATTTCTAAAGTAAGCTTCTATTTTCTCTTTTAATTGTGTAAGTTGTGTTCCACATTGGATTTCTTATCAATACATTATACATTTAAATCTAGTGTTAGTAAAGACATTCAGGAAACTCGTGAACTGTTTCACATGTCAAATCTTTCGTCTAAAACCAAGATTTTTATGTTTTGGGCTCTGAAGTAAGCATTCCTTTTTTCTTCCGACTGACCCATCTCCGTCCACCAGAGCAAGGTATAGCTGTTAGACACTATCACCACTCTTATCAACCCCGGGATTAATGAAGGGGAAGGCAGATTGTTGACGGTTCATGGAGATAGGGTAATTGAGCAAGCATATTTAATGAACTGAATATCAGTGGATTATTGATATTATGGCGCATATACTGTCTTCATCAAAACCAGTTTGATTAAACGGGAGAATTCTAGATCCCCAAAACCCACACCCCAACCACTGAGTGGCATAGTTTAGAAATACTGGCTTTAAAAATCAGTGAGAGCATGTCCCTTTCCATCCATAAATGGATTCAGCTCTCCAGTCTCCTCTCCTTTGCCTCTGTTTCAGTTGCCTGTACGAACAGCTCCCCAAATTTCCAGGTCGTGTTGGATGAGCACTCTGGAAATGATGGTCTGAGCCACTACATCCAGAGGACACCTGCCTTCTGTTTAGCTTGGCTTCCAACACCCCACCCTACCTGCAGGAGGTGGGTTGTGCGGTGCAGCCTTTTGTAGGGCTGCTGGTGTCCCCTGGGGCAGGCTACGGTGAAGGTGCTGGGGGACGGTGCTGCAGCAGGCAATGCCGACAGAGACAGGGCAGTCCCTATGACACTTCTTCTAGCCAACCTGCTGAGAATATTTTGTTGGAAGTGGTGTCACGGGTCCCAAAGTTTGAACCGTTTCTCATTCTGGGTGAAACTGGATTGCTTTACTGGGGCTGCTCAGAGCTAGAAGGTGTGGTTGTCCTGTGGTTTGAGCATCTCTCCCATTCTCTTCCCATGCCCTGTGAGCTCTGCCCACAAGGAGTCTCAGGCACGAGGACACTGGAAATCACCCGGAGGCACAACCTGTGGCCTGAAAAGAAACTGAGCTCAGTTCTCCCTAGTTTCATCCCTAGCTACTGTGCAGATACCCAAGCATACTTGATTTCAGGTAACAAGAGCAGCCTCTTTCCAGCATCCCTCCACTGCCTGGGTTTCAGACAGATGCTGACCCTGAACAACCAAATCAGGTGCTACTTTCAGACTCTCCCTCTTATTTCTGCTTAGGTGCGAGCTCCCCATGAAGATGGACATCCCAGACTTTAAACTTTATCTCCATTTCTTACTACGTGGCGATCAAGAGATATTCCTACTAGCTAGGTCAACCACTGAATACATACATATTTAGGGTGCAACACGGTACATAATACAGGGAGTCATATAGTACATAATACAGGGTGCAATATGTAACTAGCATTGCCTGGTCCTGGGCCTTCACAAGCTTGAATTTTTTATACACTCTTTTATATTTTTCAAGTTTCATTTAAAGCTATGGTGAAATTTGCCAAACACAATTACACTGCTTCTCCGGTTAAAACCACGGATCTTCTCAGAAAAAGTTTCAAGCATATTTTCATATTCTTTTCTTTTTAGGAAACTTTAGGCTGTTCTAGGGAAATCTAATTTCACAGAAACACTTCATTTTAAGGACTTTTTTGTTACTCTAGTTCAGGACATAAATGATGAGGCCTGTTTTTTCATCCAATAATAATAATACAACAACAGCTTACTACCGCGACGGGCTGCCTGTTACAAAGTGATCCCACGTTGCAGCCAGATTCAGACTCAGAGAAGGTCTAGAGACTCTAAACAAATCATCCCTGTTTAGAAATGTTTACATATCGGCCTAATGTGGCTTGTTCAGATGCAACTATTACAATTTATTCATCAAACACTGAAATAAGGTACCCAAATGAGCACTTTGCAGTTGCTGTGGCATAGTGTGACTCTAAGCACTTACCAACCACATGCGTGTTAATTTTTTCCTTGCTACAGTCTTCTCTTGAATATCAAGGAAGTTCATTTGTAATGGTTCACACTTGCTTTTACTCTGCACAATGTGTTCAAATTCTGCAGTAATACAAAAGAAAAAGATGCAAATTCAATCTCCCCATATGTGCTATAGAATAAATTGTGCAGACTTTGCTGAAGTGATGTAAAACCAGAGAAAATGTGCTCAGTTCCCGTGCACTTTGATTCCACTTCACAATGGACCGTTACCATCACCTGGCTCTTTCCCACAGCCTAACCTACAAAATTTTTTCAGCATCGCTCCTCTCTGCTTCAGCCACAAGCCCTTTGGCTATTTGGTGAGTCTTGGGAGATGCTGGAAGCCTTGGTCTATGCACGTGGAGGTATGCGTGGCATTCTCTTTTGACTGGCAGCCTTCTCATTGCCTGAGCCCCCATGTAATACAAAAAAGAATTGCATGAATCATTGAGGAGAACTGCATGTGACACAGGAACCACATGTGGAAGATCATTCGTCTGAGGTGAGTACCATTTGGGTTCAATACAAAATGTGCATTTGAAAAGTAAGAGTTGAGTATTATAACATATTTTAATGATAAATCTTTTTCTCCACAACAATTTCATATTGTTGTTAATGACCATTTTGGACCTGTGCCCAGAGTGAAGACATTATCCTTGGATCTGGGTAATGAGTTTGTAAATGATCCTGAACAAATGGTGAAGTTATTTACTAATAATTTTGTTAAATCTGCAGATGAGCCTTTTCTTAATCTGGGTAATTAGCATCATAATTTGAAAGTATTTAGTTACGTAGACTTGTCTCTGAAATGAGTTTGGGTTTTGTTTTTCCTATCCCATTTTTGATTAACTGGGAAACTGAAGGAGGTCCTGAAAGCAGCAAAACATCTGGCTATCTTTTCAGTATGCCAGAGTTACTCAGAGATACAGCCTTATTCTAGATATGGTTTGGGTGTTGATCATGCAAAGGCCCATGCGCCAGTTCTCTTGTCTTTCAACTGCTGTGACCTTTTTTTTTTAGAAACTGGATTTCTTGGAAGGAAAACACAAGGCAGCTCTAGAATAGGCTGGACAGCCACATTGTCCTAAATTTAAAGAAAAGCAAAATGCTGGAATGCAATTAAAAGTACAGCTATTATGATTACCTGCAGATGATATTTAGGGACCACTGTTGCATGTTTTTGATATTTCATGAAATGCATCATTATGGGTTTTATTCATAATTTGATGGAGAGTGATTATTTCCAATTCAGAAAGTTTGGGATATTTTATTCTGGCAATTTATGTACCAATTTCATGCACAGTATTTTGTCAAAATTGCCGAAAACGATTGTAGCCATTGTGTCTGCTAAAAATTTAAACCAATAAAATATTTTACTTTTGTGCTCCAAAATTTCACAATGAAAAGTAATTCCATTACTGCTAGAGTGCTTAAATGTTGAAGACAGCAAAACCAAGACCAAATAATTAGTGCTAAATTTTATTAGAGTGTTTGCAGAAGTAGATTTTTATACATTAATAATAACATTTTGTTTGTTCATAGTGTGTGTTCCTTTCAACAGACACAGTAAAATAATTCTGATTTCCTCAGAAATAGTTTCCTATTGCCCGAGGTCTAACTGGGTCAGCCCTTTAGCTGGAGTATATCAAAATGATACTGGCCAGGGTTTGGTTCATGCTGATGGAAGGAGGTAAAGATCTTGCCATGTTTTGAGACTGTCCAAATGCCAATGACATTCAGTTTCCAGTTCCCTTCAGTGGGAGCCAGCAAGCAGGAACCCAGAACCGGTCTCTGTCAGCCCAGAGAAGCATCTCTCTGCTGTTGTTACATGCCACCCGTTTCATCTGGGCTTCAGGGACAGCTGGGTGTGTTCTGCACGCTCCTGTCTGGCTGTGTGACTTCTCGGGGAGGTAAGGTGATGCACAGAGGTGTCTCCGAACAGCCACCTGGCACTAGAGGGAGTGGAAGCCAGTGTAATCTACTTACAGACACTGAGACAGCTTGGTTCAGGTGCGTCTGCTCCCCAAGTTTCCTGGTTATGTCGATATAGAGCCACATGGCAAGTCCAAATGCATCATATGTGGTCTTCCTGGCCTCTTGTCTTGCAGTGCAGACCTCAGAGTCAGCGGCCAAGTGAGTATGGCTTGTATACTGCTTCGCCACAGGAGAGGAGCACAGCAAGAAAAGCAAATAAAAAGACAGTGAATCCTCCCTACATTAAGTTAACATTATTGCAATGTATTTTGGCTCTTCAGCCTGTGAGTTACACCCACCAAGACTCCCTGACGCTTCAACAAGTGGGTGTAAGTAGGTCCAGGGGAATATCAAATTACAACTCCTCAGCTCTCAATTTGGCCCAAAAAGTACAGAAAACAGCTCTGAAAATCAGGGAGCATCATGATTGCAATTGTAAAGTATTTTGCTCACTATTTAGAACACATCTGTAATTTATGTAAATTACTGTTTATGGAGAATGTTGAACCTTTGAAGTTTTGCT
The DNA here is from genome assembly GCA_013401275.1 of Pandion haliaetus. NCBI lineage: Eukaryota > Metazoa > Chordata > Aves > Accipitriformes > Pandionidae > Pandion > Pandion haliaetus. Next base: position 65,794 of record VYZV01020554.1, on the reverse strand, counting down.
TGTTGGGGCATAATGACAGTAAAAGATAGCGACTCTAATAAGTATTTTTAGTTGTATTTACCAGGTTTACATTGGTCTTGCTTTTTAGAGTAAAAGGACTTCAAAAGGAACAAATGAAACAAAACATAGGTTGTGATAAATAGTCCCTTGTATATTGCTTCTGAGGCCATATTATGAGCAGTTTCTTCTGATGAAGTATTTCTGTCTTCTTTCAGGTAGATTACAGGGCATTAGATATTCACTGAAAATATTAATTAAAGCTTTGGAGAGATCCCATGTCTTTTTCATTTTGTGAGACTTCATAAATGCCACACACAAATAATTGTCAAAGAACATTACTGAAGTGGTGAAATCAAGCACTTACAAGCTAGGAAATGCCAGGAGAAAGATCTCCCGTGGGACCTTAACTTACCTGCATATGTTTGGAATTATTGACAAGACATATTTATTCCTACCGATAAAAAGTATTGATTTGGATGTTAGTTTAAAATAATGTATTAACTTTTCTCCAGTAACTCCATTTATTTCTTACAGAGAAGGGACTGGACTCGTTTAGTGAGTACCCATTCAATACTTTATCTTCTCTTCAGTGTTCCTCTAGGTCCCATTCACTGCAACATTCACACTCTGCTCTGAAGATAGAATTATTGATTTCCTCTATGCCTGTCATCAGGGTAGTGTTTCTATATTTCACAAATGTTAATTAAACTTTGCAAGCGATAAGGAGTATTATTACCTCCATCTTATAGGACTGAGCCACAGTAAGATTAAAGTTAAATGCTATCCTCTCACAAGAAGTGAATCACTTGAAGTGCAGTGATTTCTCAGGGTACCCAGTTACAGTCATTGTTAACACTACACACCCAAGGGCACCTTCCACTTTACACTTTGCAAGCCTAACTAAAAGTCCTAGTCACAGCCCCACAAGATTGAGGTACTCATGACGCTGCCTCTGCCCTTCCTCTCCCTGCTTTCTCCAGGTATGAAACCTGCGAAGAGCAGCCCTGACATACTCTGAGCCAAATCCTGCATGTGGATGATCGAGAGATCAGGACATTAGGTGTGCTGCTGATTGATAGCACAAACGCTGGGATCCAGCTACAGTCATGCACAGTAATTTGTGTGCTTGAAGGCTAGATCCCATTGGCTTCCATGGCAGGAGTGAGTACTCAGCCCTTCTGCAAATGATACCATAGGGTTCCTGTTGGTACTGTTGAGAAAAACATGGGTAGTGATAAACCAGGATGAGCTGGATGTTGGTGAGTTGCTGGGGTGGGTTGAGGACGGCCAGTGGCAGCTCAGCCCCCACCCAGTTGCTTGTTCACTTTCCCCCGGATGGATGGGGGAGAGAATTGGAAGGGCAAAAGTGAGAAAAACTCATGGGTTGAGATGAAGGCCGTTTAATAAGCGAACAGGGGGAAAAAAAAGAAAAAAAATCCCAACTGATGCAAAGGCAATCACTCATCACCTCCCACGAGCAGAACAATGCCCAGCCAGTCTCCAAGCAGCAGCTACTTTGGAAAAAAAGTCCCTGTTTTATTGCTGAGTGTGATGTTATATGGTGTGGAATATCTCTCTGGTTGGTTTGGGTCAGCAGTCCCTTCCCAATCTCTTGCCTACTCCCAGCCTGCTCGCTGGGGCAGCAGAGTGAGAAACAGAGAAGGCCGTGATGCTGTGCAAGTACTGCTCAGTGATACCAAAAGTATCGGTGTGTTATCAACACTGTTTTGGTCAAAAAACTAAAACATAGCACCATACGGGCTGCTGTGAAGAAAATGAACTCCACCGCAGCCAGACCCGGTGTGTTTGCTCACATCACATAAGCACTGCCTGGTAGTGTCAGAGTCTTGTTCTCCAGCACTGAAGCCACCAGCTTTGAAAATAAGAATTTCGTTTTCCCCCTGCCTCTTCTCTGACCTTTACAAGTGAGGCAGAACTCTTAAAAGACTTAAAATTTTCTTCACTATACAAATCTGTGGTTGACATCTTGCTTCTACACTGTGCAGATTTCCACTGGGAAAGAGAAAAGGCCATTCCAGGCGCAAAGATCATCTACCCACCAGATTTCAGGACTGCGCTCCAAAGCCTGGGAAATGAGAGTTTTTAAAAGAAAATGTCTACAAGTTTTGACATAGACAATATATACGTTTTCCCCTAGGTTTTTTCTTGGAAATGACTGACAATTTTCCAAAAAAATTATCAAAAGAAGTCCAAACAAAATCAGCCAGAGGCATCCAGCCAGCAGGAGAAATTACAGCTAGAATGACTGAACTTTGGCAAAGCTATAAGGTCCTTATAATGGAAAGTATTGGGTAACTTTAGTGAAAAGCCAAAACCAGTTGAGGAATGAAGAAAGAATGACCATGGTGGCCAGTGATTTTAATCTTACATCTATCATGCAACCCTGTAAAGAGAAGATATAACCCAAAATGTGTTTGGAGATATCTGTGGAGAGGACACAAGGGAACAAGCTGATTTTGACCTTTCTTTTGTAACTCCAGGCTGTCAGGACTTCTAAAAGCCCTACAAAGCTTTCTTCCCAATAGAAAAGTCAGTTTTCTCTACTTGAGAAATTTATGAGAAATGAGATATGTGTGTCCATATCTTTCTGAGATCCACATAAAATTACCTACAAGCCTACCTGAGCAATGAGTTACAGCCTTCAGCTGGTGCTTCCAGACTCAGCATTAGCCACACAGACCTCTCCAGGCAGAACACAGAGAATGTTTTTCTCTGCTTGGAAGATGACTGCTCAGCATGCAGTTGGCTTGCAGTCTTGTGTAAAGGATATTCCAGGCATTTCAGTTTAAAGTTCAGCAAACAAGCACTGTTACTAGCCCATTTCAATGCAGGTGCTACAGCAGAGGACTGGGATTGAAAAAAACTCCCTCATGCTCTGGCAACAACACATCTGCTGCTGCTAACAGAGCGCAGCGAAGCCACCAGCCCTCTGCCTCCCAGAGAGGGAAAAGCACATAGACCAAAGCTCCATATTGCTCACAGTCTCCGTTGTTACTGCAGGGGCAGTTGGGATGGAGAGGTAAGGATTCTGCTACAGAATATTTTTATAAAATAAAACTTTGAAGTGCAAAGTTTTCATGCTGTCATTTGTAATACTGTTTCCTTCACGGAAAGAGACCAGGTATGCTTGTTGACAGAGTAGTTTTTGGTCAAAACGTGCCAAAATCAGCATGAACTGCAGAGCAAGTATATGAACACCTGTTCATTCAAACTTTTCCCTTATGATCTGGAGATTTCTGGGGTTTCTTGGGCAATGGAGAACCACAAGAGCAGGGAGGAGTGTGAAGCACAGAGCATGTGCCATATGCAACGCAAGCAAGAAACATTTCCCAGGGGAAGAAAAACAAGACAAGGCACCAGAGGCACCACCTGACCACTATTCCTGGGACTGTTTATAGGTTTAAGTGAGGAGGGGTTTGGTTCTTCTGTTGCCATTTAATTTTCTGAGTTTAGGAGTGTTACTAGCTTTGCATTGCATTAGACCTTAAAAAGTATACTTTAAAATTGGTAACAGGCAGCTGGTCTGCTCATAATGTTCTTTTTTTCCCCTTGAGATACTTGCCTGTGTAATGAAGTTCCATCTTTCTATTTGTTAAATGGATGTTGTCAAACAAATATCCAAATATATGTAGAAGTATCAGAGAACAAAAATCACTTGGATAGCAAAATTATAACAGAGTCATTTATGTTGGAGAGAACCTTAGGAGGTCTCTGGTCTAGGCTCCTGTTCCAAGTAGGGTCAGCTGTGAGATTAGACCAGCTTGCTCAGTGCTTTGCCCAGTTGAGTCTTGAAAACCTCCAAGGACGGAGACTGCACAGCCTCCTTGTGCCCCTGCCTGGATGTACTCAGGCCGAAAAAGTTTCTCCGTATATCCTGGCTGAAACTCTCTTGTTTCAACTCATGTCTGTTGTCTCTTGCTGTCCCACCATGGACCACTGTGACGAGCCCAGCTCCATGTTCTCCCTAACCTCCCAGTGGGAAGCTGCTATCACCTGCCAAGCTGCCGAGGTGCACTGCTGGCTCCTGTTCATCTTGCTGGCCTCCACAGCCCCTGCAGCCATTACTGCAGAGCTGCTCCCCAGGCACCCGGTACCCAGCCTGTCCCGTTGCAGTAAGTTAGTCCATCCCAGGAGCAGAAAATTGTACTTGTTCTTGAATTTCAAAACATTTCTGTTGGCCCACTCCTCCAGCCTGCCTAGGTCCCAGCACTGCCCCCAAGCACAGTGACTATGCTCTCCAGTTTGGTTTCATCTGCCGACCTAATGAAAGCATACCCCATCACCTCCTTTGGGTTAGTAATAAAGGATAAAATAGGATAGACTTCACTTGTAACTAGTCTCCAGACAAGGGGAGGGGAACTCATCTCGACCATAACACCCCATCTTGGATACAAATATGCTGTGGGAGACTGTATCAAAAGCATTCCTAAAATTGAGGTAAGTGACATTCGCTGCTGTTCCCTCATCCTTAGGTCCAGTCATTTCATCACAAGGCACTGAGGCTGGTCAGGGATGATTTACCCTTGGTTCCTAGTCAACACCTTCTCGTTCATCTGCCCAGAAGCCAATGAGACTTGCTTAAGGATTTTTCCAGAGACCAAAATGAGTCCTTCTTGCCCTTTTTGAAGATAGGTGCAACAGTTGTCTTTCTCCAGACAGTGGCAACCTCCCCCAGTCCCCATGACCTTTCAGAGATGATAAAGGTGACTTGCAATGACATATTACAATGAAATAAACTAGCTCTTTTGGGACCCTTGGACAAACCCTATCTAGATCCATGGACTTGTATACATCAAGGTTTCCCAAGAAACCACTGACTCAATTCTTTGCCCCTTTTTTGAGTTTCCCTTCTCCCTGACCATTACTAATAGACACAAAGGCCTGAGAGACCTTGTTGGTGAAGACCAAGTCAAAGAAGTCATTGCTCAGCCCCACATCTGCTGGCACTGCTACATTCAGCAGTGGGTCCAGCTTGGAGACTATGAGGTGCTCCTGGCAGTGGTCTTCTCTCCCTTGACCTTAACAGACAAGTCCTGAGAAGAACCTGCTGGAGATATGCCCAGGTTAATGTACATTAGGTGTGGGGTGTTTGTGGCAATACAGCAAGGATGCTTTGAGGCAAAATTAACTCTATCCCAGCCGAACCCAGGACAGGCAATTTGCTTTGGCCCAGCTCATAGAAGCAATTGTGTATGTTGTAGTAAAGGCAGGACATCTGAGTGAATCTGCTATGGAGCCGTACACTTGCTGTTTACCCCTGCAAGCCTCCCTCAACCCAGCCAAAGAGCTTAACTTCATGTTATTGTACTGTATTTTACAGACTGATAGTATATGTGTTTGCAATTAAAAAAAGCTGAAAGTTGTAAGCCATTTTCATGTCCTGTTGGCCCAGATGCTACTTCTTTCGCAGAACTAAAACACAGAATGCAAAATTTTGCTGGTGGTTGATGTAGCCCCTTGGTCCCACAGGAAGAGGGAGGGAGAAGTTTTGAGTCATTCAGCAATAACCACAGGGAAATATAGCCCCATTCACATTCATTTCCAGAGAGGAATTTGAGGTTTGGATGATATAGAAGAGGAATTACTGGGGGGAAAGGACTTCCCAGGCTCTGCTGATAGAACGACCTTCCAAAATGCAGATGGATTTTATTGTTTCTGTAATTCTTCTAACTCTGTATTTCTCATTTTATGAGTGTGAGCTGTTTCCGCTTCCCTGCCCCTTCCCATTTGGCTCCTTCATCTTTGTGTAACCCTGATTCAGCAGCAGCTCAGTGCCTCCCGGGACGAGGGTGAGAACTCGCTGTATTTGCTGGCTGCAGGAACAAACATTACCTTGCCTGAGAGGAACTGAGCTGCTGCCAGCAAATAGAGTCAGCTAGCAGAGCCTTGGCCATAACTGCAGCCACCTCTCATTTCGCCTTCCTGCAGGGAGTGAGCTTCTTCTGACTAACAAGCCTTTCTGGTAACTCTTCGTGATGCCTCAGACCTTTTCGCAGCCTTGGGGTGGCGGAAAGGGTCATGGAAGTGCAACCTCCAATTTCAGGAAAAGTGTTCAACATCTTCCAGAAGTGTCAATTGTGATGAACTGACAAACGGCCAGGCCCTAAACATGTATAAGCATTCAGAAAGTGATACTTGACAAATGTCCTAAGACAAGGGGACCCTAATGCCAGCCTTTTTAGCTGTACAGTTGGGTGCTTATCTGGGCTTACCATGTATGCGCTTCCTTAATATCGTAGCTCCAAGCTTCAAAAAAAGGAAAAAATTACAGTAGAGCCCCACTTTTCTATTTATTAAAAATAAATGAACTTCTTGTCGTGCTTGAGGTATCCATTTGGGTGAGGAGAGTTATGCATTTAGGAAGATGGCAGAGCAGTAATATCATCTTGGTCCTACTGAAGTCAGTAACAGCCCAGTTTCCACTGACTGCAATGCATTTGCTGTGCATACTAGTTGCCTGTGAGTAACTGTTGGAGCTAAACTAAATCACAAACATGAGTTTTGTGTAAGTTATTTGGAAAAATATGGATTCTGTAACCCTTTTTATGTCTTCCCAGAATGGATTCCAGTCCCAATTCAACTTTAAATCCATGAAACATGAAAATCCTCTCTGCACTGATAGCAGGTATAATACATAGTCCTGTGTTACGTGGCATGGCCATGATCCAGCTTCTTCCACTGAGCTAGAAGCAGACTGCTCCTGTGAGCCCTGCATTTTCTGCACTTTGGAGCTTCTTTGCTGACTTTGGTAGTTGCCCCAGAAACACAACTGCTGTAGGAGATGATAACGCAGAAGATGAATTTGTCCACTGACATAGCTATGTGGGCATCTAATCACCAGACAAGAAATCTTGAAATGGATTTCTTATATGCTGGCTTTGAAATGTGAAGAATACAGCACTGGGAAATGATCTGCTCTGCTAAGCAAGTAGGCTGCAGCATTTCATACCACTGGAACCTTTTTTCAAGGTGGTGGCAGTTCTTGTAATGGGTTGCTCTTACCAAAAGGTGACTCTGAATCTGAAGAGTCTTGTGAAAACAAGACTGCAACCAATAACTGCAAAGAATGAACATGAAAGCTGAAAGATCATAACCTGTATGTGTTCAGGTGAACCCTATTGAGTGGATCATTTTGTGACATTTTAAATTATACATTAAAGTCTGTTCTTGCTAGTTTTATGGCAACTTTATGCTTGGTCATGCAAAGCACCCTTATAACTGATAGATTCAGGCGTATTCACTCGGTTGTAGACCCTGGTGATACAGAATCAGCTGAATTACTTCAGAGATACTCCTTCCTCCTGCTGTTGCTGATAGTCTGTCATTGTGGGTTTTCTGGTAATTGAACATCTTTAACTGTCCTATAAACTGTCAGCAGCCGATGTCTGATCTCATTTACACCCAAGCCTGGACAGATGTGCAGACAGTACAGGGCCGGGGAGCTTGGGGATCGCAGGTGAAGAGCCTCGTTCATGGTCCAATGCACTAAACCTTCTGCAGGAATTAATTGGTCATGCAGCCAATACTTTTGTTAATGTTTTTCTTGGCAAGAGTGAACTGAAATGGTTTGTATATAATTATACGGCTTTACTTGGACTTGTGCTTCCCGATTATGCTGATGGGCAGCATTTTTGGCTATTAAGAAATCTATATATAATCTTGCACTGTAAATGGTGATGATATATGAATTGATATTGGAACAATGACTGAATTCCTTCATGGTTTATTAATACCATTCTGAATTTAAGCAATTTTGATTAAATGCTTGCTTGGAATCATGCTGTTTTATAGCCATGTGGCATATTTTGGAAAGAGAAGTTTGCTTCTAACTTGTTTGTGTAAATACCAGTCCTGATCAAAACATGGAATTTATGCATTCAGTAAATTTTGCCATTGAAAATTTGGTTTTATTCTTAATCAAAAGAGAAATTACATTTGAAACCTATTTTCCCTATGCCCCATGGTACAGAAATTTAAAAAATGCTATCTATTTAGAAAATTGTAAATTTTGTTTTGTAGTTTGAAATTTTGGTTTAAAATTTTTAAATGTTTGATGTATTTCTTGTTTTATGTTTTCCCTTTTTTATATTGATATTACTTTATGCTGGTTTTAGTATTTTGAAATCAGTTTATGACTTCAGTGGGACTATATTTTATTCTATTATTTTAAAAAAATCATTAAGGTTGGCTTCTGTGTACTACTCAAGAAAGCATTTTATCTTCTCAATGTAACTGTCCTCTGTTTCTCTTGGGCTGTGACAGTTTATCAGACTGTTCAGTTCCAATACAAACAGGAAATACTTGGACAAGAGTGACATACCAGTTCTTTGCAAAAAAACAGGAGACACTGTGATCAAGGAAAGAGGTTTCATACAGTGATAGAAAGCAGCACACAGTAATCATTTTAAAAGATAGTACCACCCAGTAAGGGAATAAAATATTTTAGCTATGATGTTAGTTTGTATTACTTTATGCTATGTTGTCATATGCCAACTGCAGTAGTGTAGAACATGCTGTAAGTTATAGAAATTATTTTAAGACAAATAGGAACATTATTTCAGAATGCTGAAGTGAAGTTTCACAATGTATGATGAATTTTATTTTCTTGAAATAGTCAATGTTTGTGCTGAAAGCCTTTGGGGTGGAGTTCACTTGTAGCAACATATTTTAAAATGTTTCAATTTTGATGAGAAGAGCACCATTGCATTGGAAATTATTTTGATGGAAAAGTTAGCCAGTATTTTAGGTCCTCTTCTAAGACAGGATGGCAGTTTATTAAAGCCTGTGTATGAAGGAAATGAACACATTTCAAGGACATATGCAGATGTGGATGATGATATTGCTGCTTATTTCCTGAGAGGAGGACTGAGCTACCATTAAAGTCAACGGAAAAGATCCTATGTACTTTTCATCTCTTATAGGAGTGCGTATTGTTTAGTTCTTCAAAAGCTATTAAATATCTGCTTGAACTTCAACTGCTCTTTGAAGATGCTCTGTTTAGAGCAGTTTTACTACTTTTGCTCTTTCTGGTGGTGCTAGGTCTAGAGAGCCTGGTAACGCGGCATCTTTACAGACATTGTTTGATTTAAACTTTCACATTCAACAGCTTGGAGGACCAGAAGCCATCACTGAAATCTTGGCCCTTCTGAAGTCAATGGGATATCTGCAGGATTTCACTGCATGTTCAGAGGATTACCTTTTTTTGTATTTTATTGGCAGAAAGGAAAGCCATGCAAACCCAATACAGTTAAACAAACATATGATGGGTTTGGATGTGTAACTCATCTTTGTATGTGTATTAGAAGAAAATTGTGCTGGAACGTGCCTGTCCCCATTGCAAGCTGGCAGCAGAGTGATCGCTGATTCATAACAACACGCAAAGTTGTTTGAAAGCCAGAATTTCCCATACCTCTGTAGTAAATAATGTCGCAACGCTAGCAATGATCTAGCAAAGATCAAGGCAAAGCTATATATAGGGGAAGGTGAACGGAACAAATTTCGCTCATACTCATGCTCTTGTGCCCATACACTGATGCTGACAAGCACCAGGAGGGGTATATACCCAAATCAATGCATTCAGGCATCCAGATATGAGTACCCAGGCGGTCTGATTGAGATTCCTTTGCAGGTAGGACAAGGGATGCCACCTATGAAGTCCTCCCCACATCTCCTGGTTTCTTCTTGTGTTGGTGACAGTGACCTGGTTTTGTATCTGCTTCTTTCATACCATCTAGAAGTTGAGAGTCAGTTTCTCCAGCCTGGCCCACCTCTGTGTCACCCAGTCTAGGTGTTCTGGGAAGCAGCACACAGATCAGCTGGGGTCTTCATGGGCTGCTAATCCAGGCGCCATCAGCAGCTGTTGTGCTCCTAAACCTTCCCCTGCTGCTTCTTCAGGTGGTTACCCACCCCGACCTTCCCACTTTTGCTCCACTCATACCAGTCTTCATGTTTCTGCTGCAGTTCTCTGCATGTTGATGCAAGATTCAACAGACTTCATTTGCAACTTTTTTAAGGTCTATACAAATTTGAGCTACTTGTGAACAAATACAGCCCCCTTTTCACTTATTTTACTTTGAAAGTGGCTCTGTTCTGATGCTAAGATTAACTTTCCCTCTCAGGAAAAAGATCCATCTTATAATGGATAGTTTGTCAAGACTGCAAAACTTCACTGAATAATTCCTATGTTTGTATATATATTTTGTATTACATCATGTTAGGAGGCCTCAACAAGACATATTTTTGTGAGTTTATGTTAAAAAGAATCATCTTTTTCAGCTTAACTGCTTGGGTGTGTGATTAAGAGAAACCCATTTGATGGGGCCCCCTGGTGCTAAGCCCTCTATGATGAGTAAAAGACATTACTTTCTGTCAAACTGTAAACATCACATAGTTCTAAAAAAGATGTCAGATAAAGCAACAAGATAGCAAAGAGGTATCTCAAATCTATTGTCTAATGGTTAGTGTAGTTTTTGCCTTTTATAGGCTGTTGCATGTGAAGAACTGTGTGAAGTTGACCAAACTAGAAACAAAACAGATAGGTTTCTACTGCAGGAATGAATGAAGGCTTTAAAATGAAATGCAAGAACAACCTTCCACCCACAAAAACCAGTCCAAAAGTAAGATTTTGATTTATTTGATTCTACACATATTTTTGTCATTAAGCTTCGTAGCATATTCTAAACTTTTGCTGCACTGTTATGCATGCTAAGCCACTGATTCCCACATGGTGAGTTAATGGCAGAGAAAACACTTGTGTCACCGCAGTTGAGGAAAAGAGTAAGTCTCAGGCAGAGACACAGAAGATTTCAATGCTCTCTCAGACACGTTAGCCTACATGGAGATGACACCATACAGGATTTCTGGGCTCTTCTCCCCTGTCTTAAGATGCCTGCATGAGCTCCTTTCGGTCACAAGGGCAGAAAGGAGGACAGAATTTAATGAAACCACAGTAAGGAAAAAAAAAAAAAGAAAAGGCCAGCTAAGATCTTTAATTTTAGATAGCCCGGCAGAGTTAGCTGTGCAGTTTTGGAATAAATGAGTCAAAATCGCAGATGGTCATGAAAAAGAAGAACAAAAGCTGTTGATACTAACAGCAGAGTTGCATCAGCTAAGCATGTGTGTGTGTGTGCATGCAAACAGCGGGATCCCCAGAACAGGAGTCTGTAGCCTGGTACAGAGCCCATTCACATCTGCTGGAGTCCCACCACTGCCAGTGGCTGCCCCTGGCCCCTACCTTTGAAGGCAGGAGGCTCCTTGGACTCTTTCTTCTTTTTTCATAAACGGGGACAACAAATTGTGATTGCTAATGTATACACCAAACAGTTCTCATCCTTCAATTTATAATTTTCAGAAGTGTTTCTGTAAGTAGATGCTATATGTAAATTAGGTGTTGGATGTATAAGCATTTCATTAATGTATTTATTTATTTGACTTAAAGCTTGGCTGTCCTACTGACTTCTGCTTGCTCAGCTGTGTCTGTCCTGGGCCTGAAGAGGTGCAGAGAGCAAGACAGCTGCCCTGCAGAAGCTCTTTTGTACTTCCTACTATCCAGCACCTGCAGTTTCCTTCAGAGGTGGACAGGAGGGATGGAGAGAGCTGCAGCAGCGTAAGTCCTTGGACATTGCCTGTCTCTTCTGTGCTCACATGAGGGGCTGTTCACTGCATAATATACCAGGCAGGTACTAACTCCTGGAGGAGAATCCAAGAAGGATGCAACTCTCTCCAAACCAAAATAAAGTTGCAGCTACAGAGATGCCCATCTTCACTTCCTAGCAGAGATTTTTCATCAAAGGTGGCCTACCTCCTCATGGTGGAAGGCCAGAGTCATTCTGTGAAGTTCTGTTGGCCCATGTCTTATCAGAAAGGAGCATAAAAATAAGCACTCCCAAACTGACAGATTTATCCCCACAAACTCTATGTGTATTTGTGATGTTTTTCTGTGAAGTCCTTTTACTGTGTGAGCACAAAACTCCATTTATTGGTGAAAGTTGTGTCTCCACTAAAGGTGTTTGCCAGTGTTTATTGGTCCTCCTTACTGAAGTACCACCTAATGGGTTGGGGGAAAAAAAGAAGTCCAAGGATCACCTTGCACAGTGTTGCCAAGACAGTTTTCACTACAAACAAATACTAAGGCTAGGCTTCAAAAACACATTGATTAATTTTATTTTCTCCCCTTTTGCCTGCTTGCTTGTTTGCATCTGTGGGAATATGCGTGCATGCCTGTGTTTTTTTAATTTTTTCGCAATTGTCTCACAGTCTGCCTTCTGATGTCTTGGAGACCACACATCAAGAAACAGTGGGTGTAGACTAATTGTAAGACTTTCCTAGTAGCATGAATTTAAGCTTGAAATCCCTTCTGCTCTTTTCTTTCTCTTCCCACAAGCAATATCAAAATGCCAAGAGAGACATTTTTTGTATGGGAGCATATTTATTCTGCATCAACCAGTGTGCTCACATGCTGGAAGTGTAAACCCATCACGGTACGGGACAAGACAACAAGTTACTCTGAAGTAAATTAAGGGCATGAACTTACAGCATAGCTGCATCCTGGTGATAACTGCAGTTCCCCTCCATTTTCCCTTCATGTGAAGTAGTTTAGCTACAGTCACGACTGGGTAACCTGCCTTCTGCTGGCTGTGAGGTAGGAGCCCACACCGAGGTAGTGCACCATAAGGTCATAGCTGTGAGAATTTGTTTCTGATTTTTTAAGGCTCACCACAGCAGAGGGCAAGATCGCTGAAACACGGGCAAAGAAGCAAAGAAATGCCATGGAAAAAATGCAGTAATATGCGCTTCATTTAAAATATGTATGTATGTGCTATGCTCCTTCAAATTAAAGTAAATGAACACACCACAGAAATAGTGCTTCATATTTCTTTTATATGTGGGATATTTGTTAACATTGTTAGATGGACACAAAGCCAGATGGCTTCATTTTGAATTGTTATATGGTGTTCTTTTTCCACTGTGCCTAACAAAAAATCATTTATGAAGCAAAAGAAAAAACCTCTTTATATTACGTAACTGTTAATTCAGCCTCAAAAAAGAAAAGAAAAAAAAAAGAAGCCATTTGGGAACCCATGGAAATATTATTGGATTGTTGCTGAAAATTTATTGCTTAAGACAAACATTGGATTAAATGACAACTATTATAATGGCACCTTCGTGGCTAGTACATGCATTCATGGGAAAGTGGTTAATATTCCCTACAAAGCAGCTGAACTTTTCAGAGAGGCAAGAAGCTGTACAGTTTTTTTCAGAGGCAGTCGATGTTTTCTGAAAATTCACGCTACTGGAGGTGCCCAGGAGCTCTGGATGACTGGGAATATCTCCTGCTGCTGGTGCTTTCCCAATGGTCCCAGCACCCAGAGCACAGACCAGACAAAGTCCCTAATGAACAGCGCTGTTGGGTGGCAGATGATGAAGACGAAGCAGAGAGGAGCCATGCATCAGGTAGTGTGATGGTGACAGGGTCAGGAATAAACCTAGACCTCCTGACTCCCTACCTTGTGATCTCCCCACTAGACATCTTCCTGTTTTCATTTGAAAATGTTGACAGCTTACTGGAGAGGAAAATCTACAAACATTACACATTCCACTGTCAAAAAAAGGGCTTTGTTATTTGATATAGGAACTCTTTTAATTATTGCAGTAACTTCACAGCATGAGGTCGCAAAGGGCAAATTTGTTAGCAGCATTTATGAGTGATCTCTCCATGGGTAGCACACAAGTCCAAAAGAACTGGCTGGACATGCTGGAGTTTTTTATGTGGTCCTATTCAAGAACATTTTAATAACAAGCATCATAACTTTTTTGACTGGAAATAGTGAAATTGGTAGTGATCCAGGGAGAACTGACCTGATTTTTCATGCACCACTTGAATGAACACCAAAAACTGTTCCAGCTCCTGTTTCTTTGGATTTTAGTTTCAGATAGAAACAGATGTACAGAAATCCAAAGAGACAGTTTTTCCCTGTAGGAGCCAAGAATTTAAATAAAACTTCATACACCTCCATCACACTGACTATACTTCAATAGTTTGAGTTTTCAGACAAATGCAAACTTGTTAATAGCAGGACTGATTAGACATCTGGATAGCTAATTGAAATGCTTTCATTAGTCATGGAACATTTTTGTTGTTTCTTATGAATATTTCTATTAAATTTGTTCACAATAAGCCATTTGTACCACTTCTTTATAATGGACATATTAAAGGGGTTAGAACTAAAATATGTCACAGGCAAAAGCTCTCCCCTCTATGTACAGTAAACACACAGTAAGAAGAAAAAAGTATTCAGCCATGTAAAAATATGATGTGAAAACTTATATCCTAAATTGTTCTTGGTCTGAAGTCAGTAGCAAAGTTCTGTCACCTTTTTGCCTTCTTACACTTAGTGGTATGAGGCATATTGGATTCAGCACTGGGACTAAGGCTGAGAGAGAACCTGGCAAGCTTTCTTAAAACACCTGAAACATCAGCCTACATCTAACAAGCCAAAGCACACATCTTTGGGAATTTTGCATCATGCTCAGAATTTGGTCTGTGCCTGAATAACGTGAACTGGTTTAACGGAGCATCTTGCTGGGGTAACTCTGCTCACAGGTTTGCCTTTTGCAACACTGGAACTTGTATGAGCTGTGCACCCCTTTTCAAGGAGGTCGTACAGTGACCGTGATATTACAGCAGCCGTGCTAGAAAAGGATGTATTCTTTCCCTGGCTATGTTAAAAAAGAGCTATGGTAAGCACTGCCAGGAAATGAACACAGCAACTATGATGATGACTTCATAAACTTCAGCTCTTAAAGAGTTTCACAAAGGGAGGTATGGATCTGTATCTTCATGCTGGTGATGGAAAAAAAACAACACACAAAGTAGCTTCTTACATTCATTCAAAGAATGAAAGGTGGGAGTTCAAGTACCCTCATTTCCCAGTCCAACACCCTTCCTATTACTGGCCACAATATTCAGTGTCTGTGTATGGATTTGTAATCCCTGGAGGTGAGCCTGCACTTCAGATGCCCCACATCATCTGCCTTGTCCTGGATATTAATAGGTCTTCTGCAAGGCTCAGAGGTTTGCAGGGTTAGGGCTCCCAGGCACCATGGGCCAGGCAGACTGCTGTGCCTATGTTGCTACCGTGGTGTCCTCATTCAAGAGCATGATGAGCTCTTCAGAACTTGCTGGTATGCCAGATTGCTAGGTCCTGGTTTATATTGACAGAGAAAGAGAGCTGTGACCTCCTGGCTAACCAAACAAGCCCTTTGCTACAGGCACTTGCCTTAGGCGCCACCACTACTATGGCATTATGTTCAAGAGCAGTGGGGCTGCTGGACCTTGAGTCCCTGTATGATCCCAGCCTGCCCTGCAAGGGTCTCAGAAGAGCAGTGCTGAGCCACGCTTAGGCTGTCCACTCCAGGCTTTTAGCCTAGGTTTCATGACTCCTTCTTCCCTTGAATATACAGGATGCTAGGATTTGGCAGCCTCAGGTTGTAGGTGGTCCGAAGGGCTCATGAAGCTCTTGATCTTTGGCATCACAGTGGCACTGGTGTCCTTCTTAAGCACTATTTTAATAGTGACTCTGAATGTGGCCCACATGTCCTTTCCTAGTAATACGATCTGCAAGGGTAAACCTTTATAATCAACCTTATACATTCCCAAAGAAGCTATCAGGGCTACATGTGAGCTGAGGAGTCTCAGCTTTAAATAGCTAACCCTTGTAAACCTTCATAGCCCTTGCGGATGTTTGTGTGAACATAATACCACAACTTCATAAGGAAGTTTGTTTTCTGCCTTTACTGATCTGAACATGTGAAATACTTCGGATCATCTATATCATATAGCAGGGTCAAGCATTTTAATTTACAGAGGGTCACAGTTGCTACTCCTCTTAAACACCAATGGAATTTTTCAATATCCTTGAAGTAAATCCCTTCTGCAAAACAGTAAATGTTAGTATGACAGTATGTCAAACATAGATTTGTTCCAAGATTATTTACTTACAATTAGACAACTGTGCTGGCTCTCAGAGAGACTAGTCAGCAAAATCAATGTTATTTGAAAGAGCAGCGGGATGGCCAGTGTTTTAGAATCCAAGGAATGTGTTTTTCATAAATTCCACAGCCTGGTGAGATGCCACAGAACTAATTTGTTCTTTAAAGTTTTTTTTTGGGGGGGGCGGTATTTAACATGTCTCTACATTTTAAAGGGTTTCTGTTTTGTGAGGAAAAAGCAAATAGCGATTTCTCCATTTCAAACCTTGTGAGATGGACATTTTCCCATTAAGAACAAAGTATTCACTTTTTTTTTTTCCCTTTGACATATGTATACATATATACATACACACCTCTTGGGCAGGGCAGAATAGGGAATCAGCTAGTAGCAGCTGCCAGGAGTGACATTTCTGAACACAAAAAGGCAGTTTGTCTGTTTGCAACTCCAATCTGCTTCATGACGCCATTAGTATTTCTGCATGCTGCAGTTTGGACTCTTCTTTAAAACTGCTGTTTCTTAATAAGCATTCCTTGTAAATCCTTGATGCGGGGTTCGCTCGTTCCTGAGCTGAAAGCAAAAGGTAGAGCCTGTACTTACGTGCAGGGAGGCAGATTTTAAGTGGACATTCTTCCTGGTGTATGTTTTCAATAAAATCTTAATTATTTCTTTACTAAATTTGCATGCTTCTCTTTGTGGACACGGTGTAGTTCAGCACACATGTTTAAAGCAGGGCAGGGACAGCAAAGAAGCTACAAAGCCCACTTGAGAGTTCAAAAATGGGTGTTTGGACATCTTTTACGCACACATTGAGGGGCTGGCTTTTGGTTTAGCACAAGCCGACAGAGCAAGGGCAAAGCAGACGTGGAGCAGCTCTTTGCCTGTGCCAGGGAAGGCAGCAGGCGGCAAAGCAGAGAGCCGCTGGGGCAGAGCATCTGCACGGCAAAATGACAGGGACCTGGGTGCCTCCCTCACCTGGGCCACAGCTTGGGACATACAGACTCGCTGCTGCTTCTGGTACAGCCTCCAAGGCGACAGTTTTGGCAGGGGCAGCCCTCCCAGGGAGCCCTGGTGAGACCCCAGCCCCTGCCCACCTCTGGTTGCACAGGAGCAGCTGCTCTGCCATCCCCCTGCTCCCCACGCCAGCCCTGCTCCTCCAGCCCTCTCTTTGGGGCCGTCCCTGGCCTCTATCACGGCAGCCTTGCAAAGCCCTCAGCACCTCTGCTTGGCACCATATATTTGCATGAAACAGCTAAAGGTGCAGGTAGCAAATGCCTGTATGAGTGGGGGAGGGTACACAACACATAGATAATCTTACAGGGATGCGAAGTTTGAAAGGGGAGGTCACCAAAGAAAATGTTTTAAATGCCTTAACTAGTATGTTGCCTAGCTACCTGTATCACCATTCTTTAATTTTCTCTGCAGAATAAGGAATCTGTATCCATTGTATCAGGGGCTGCAAATACAAGCAATATTCTGGAAGTGGCTAAGAATTTCAGCTTAATTAAAAATAACCCTTGAAATCCTTGAAGCCTGTTTAGAATATTGCAATGAGATTAACTTGGTCTTTTCAAAATTTGCCTGAGACCTAAAATCTGACTTCAAGATCTCTTCAGTATTTCTGGTTTACCTCTTAGAGATGCATTCTGTGAGGTACCACATTCCCTCCCATACTACACCCATTACCATCAGCGAGGACTGGGCTTTAAATAGACAAAAGCAGATAAATGAAGTATCGGCCAGGGATGCTTCATGTCAGGTGTGTCAGGTAAGGAGGTAAAAAAGGGAGAAGAAATCAGAAGGTTTTTTGTACATGTTACAAGCCACTTTTCAAGCTCATCCTAAAGGGAAAAAGGTTCAGTGAAAAAGACAGTAGATTTTCTTACAGATTTACAGATTCCTATTTACTTGATAAGCTAGGCAGAGTCTTGCTAAAACATTAAAGACATTTTTGCACTCACTGTTCACATAATGATGTGGAAACAGATGCCAGGAATAGTCTCGAGGGAGGAAAAAGAAACGGTGAACTAGGAAACCAGGCTCCTGTTAGGGCAGATAATTAGAATATCTGAAGAGTGACAAAATTCCAGTGCCAAAACAGCTCCATTTCACATCATGGAGGAGGTGCCAGGAAGATGGAATATAACAAAGACCCCAGCAAATTGCTAGTTTCTGTTCAAATTGTTGTAAAGGGCCCATACACTATGAAATTTGCTCCACAGGCATACTCTCTTGCTGGTCTTACCCATTTATTCAAGTTGCGCCTTCACTACTTCAGTATCTGTGCTTTAAAAATTCGCAAGTAGCTGTTGTCTACCACAGGGATTTACACCACTTCGAGCACGTGAAGTTTTAGGTGTACCAGAACTAGATCACACACAAGAACCAGACCCAGACCAGCACCAGAGCTGGCTGTAGACAAGGTAGGGTCAGCACTGCTGCAACCTGCCTGAGATCCACTCGTACAAGTCGGCTATATTTTGCATGAGGAGACCTGGGGGTCTCCCTCAGGACTTATTTTCCCTTCAGGACAGGAGAAGGCTGCTAGTGCAGATACTCTTCTTTACACTTGGTTGTGCAAGGGAAGGGGGAGGAGGAGGCAACTGGCAACAAGGAGCAGAAAAGCAGGAAAGAACAGGGGATGTGTTTTGCTCTGCTCCATCACGTAGCCCTGCCCTGGTCCATTTGTTGTGCAATTTAAAACTGCCTGTCAGCAACATTATTTATGGCAAGGCACAGGCTGAGTCTCAGAATCAGGAAGCCAAATCCAGCTTCCCTGATGTCATTCTCCACCCAGGCTATTAGGTTTTTAGCCTTATTTCTTAAGAAAATGTTTCCTACATGATTTTTGCAGCCTGGTTCCACAATGATCTGCGTGTCTTCTATCACTCTTTTCTTAAGAACTTTGCAATGCAATTCCCCAGTTTCAGTCAGATTCAGCAGAAGGGCACAGGGCTCAAAGTTGTTCAGTTCCCAAACATTTGATTGAACCATTTGTCCAAGTAGTGAAACAAGAGCCAGAGGAGCATCTGTTCCTCAAGGGAATGCAGAGCTCATCCTTGGCTCGGTCTGAAAGTGGCCACCCGGCTCGTCCCCTCATGCAGGTTAGCTGGCTGGCTGGCATGCAGGTATGTCCCAGCCAGCCACAGCTTGTGCTGCCCAGAAGATTTAGGGGCACTGAAGAACAGTTGAGAGGGTTATCTGTATTGAAATGGTGAGAAGCATGGGGGACGTGAGAGGAACTGAAGGCATGGGGCAGAATGGCATGTCCATGAAGACACAAAGAAGAAACAGGATCATTCACCAACAGGCATATAGACTATGGGGTGCAAGTCTGTGACAAGCCACTTCCAGCCCTGAAAGAGCACCTTAGCCATTGCAGGGCTCCTGGGCTCAGCACAACCTTACACATGTCTGGCTGAAGTCTGAGAGAAGGTGCGATACATCGAGAGCAGAACTGAGCACACTTCATGCCCTTCTGTGTATTTCTTGGCATAGACAAAGCGCTGGAGATAAACCAGATGATGCATAAATTCACAGATTGTAGTTTAAGAAGATTAAAGAAATAGGGCTTTTGACTTCATAAAATAAAAGACTCGAAGGAACCTTAAGGGTGGAAATAGAAATAGCAAGGGTCCAGAGACATGTCAGTAGCAGAGAAGATTGCATTCCTAATAATAAACCAAGGGGCTTTGATTTAATCTATGGAATGACCAGACACAAAAGGAATTCAAGTGGAATTCTCTGCCTGCAAGAGCAGCGGATAGAGCATGCAGGAAAAACAGCAAAGGAAGAAAAAGGTGTGGTATGCAAGTATGGGCTAAAAAGATTGTGGAATTTATCTAGAGACTCAGAGAGGGGCACACTTAATTAGAACGGACTCCTAGTTTCCTTCTGTCCCAAAATATCTCTCATTTACTATTAGCAGCTCAGTGGGGGTGGTATGATACAATTACTCATTAGGTAAAGGAATTTCAAACCTTTGCCCTAAGAGGAGGCTAAACTCGTCACTCAAACTCAATCCTGCATCTTTTCATGAGCCTCAGCAATACTTAACTAAGGATCATTGAGCTGGGCTTTATTTTTTTTGTTGTGAGTGCTCAGGGTTTGAGATGGAGAGTTTGCTCCTGGTCGTATGTGCTGTGCTATACTGCAGCTGTCCTGCACACACCATCCTCCTGCCTGCTGCATGAGGCTGAGACAGGCTAGTCTTATCTGACTAAGCTCATTTCCCTCATGAAATGCATCAACTACAGCCTGTCCTTTTCTAATAAAATCATTAGCTGTGAGTGCAATAACCATATTTTGTATTCTGGGCAGAGGGGAAGATGCAGACAATGAGGTTACATAGCTTCATGGCCATGTCTGCACAAATTAATCTTTGGTATTGTCATACTGTTGTAGCTTTCGTGATTTAAGGGTACAAGAAAGGTACTAATTTTTATTAGATTGAATGACTTAACTGGAAAAATGAGCAAAGCTTTTAGATTTCTGTCCTGTTTTTTTCAACTATGGCAGCTAGGCTAATAAAAGATATTTCCTCCCTCTACAAATCTTGCTTTTCTGATTAAATCTCTACAATCTAAGTACTGCATTGACTTAGAGCACATTCAACATTATTCCTGTGTGTCACTCTTTTCAGTAACTACTAAATAAAAATATCAAGTTAACGTACATCAAAGACATTTAGAATAAAATCTTCAAATTAAACAGGAACATCTGTAGCTCACATATCTTTATTTGAATAAAGAATATGGAAAAACTAACAAAGTGTACTATTTCAGCTGATCTTTTTTCCTCAGAAATCTTTGCTGAGTAAGACACTGAAATGTTAGACTTTGTTTCTCTTACCATTTCTGTTGCTTAAGGAATTTTCTACAATACTGTTGAGTGTGTGTGTTGGGAAAATAACACCGCTTTAACATTTTTTTGTAAGTCACTTTCATTCTCTTTTGCTATGCCAGAGATTTAATGTTTCTTTTGACATCACAGCGGCTGTTTTCGCAAAGACTGCTTGGGACAGCAGCAAAGCAATCTTGCTCGCTTCCGTCCGCATGTACAGAATAAAAAGCTAATAAGACACCAAGCAGTTTTGACATATGTTCGGTGGATAACAAGGAACTAGCAAAATCTCACAAAATTCTCAGAAAGAGACTGAAAAAAAAGGAAGCAAAGTTATCCAGAAATAACACCATTTAGTTTGTGACCAAACCAAAGAGCAGTATCTCAGGTTTCTTTGGGAGGCCACTGCTTGGGATTAGGTGCTCCTACTGGATGTACTCTGCAAGCCAAGTTTTCTCCCCAAGGCTTGTCTGTGGGACTGCCTTTGCTTTCCTCAGTGGAAATATCACCCAACCCATCCAAGGACTGAACTTACCACCTTTGATTTTTCAAGGATCCTTTAGTGGGCAGAAAGGCTATTTCCGCTAAGAAACTGGGTTATCTGTCAGCAAGTGAGCCACCCCTCTGCAAACACCAGCCCTTTTATAGCAGGGCTACTTTTGTGCAACCCTGTGGTTTCAGATGATTTCCACAGACATCTCCAGCAGGAGATTTCCAAGACAGTGGACTGATAATGTTCTCTGCTCAATATATCAAAACCCAAGCCTGAGCCTGGAGAATAGGTACTTTCCATCTCTAAATACTTCCTTCTGTACAACTGGTTACAGAGGCATTAGGATTAAAGTCCCTTATGACTTCCTGCGAGGTTGCTCTAGCTGAAGAGATATACACTGAAAAAAAGGGAAAAGGAGATTTGCTTTTTGGATAAGTGGCTCAAAGGTTTTCAGCCAAAATATGTTACCTCCATGATCCAAACAGATAGAAAGAAAGCACACTTAGAATATACAATGAAGAAAGCAGTGAAGCAGGGGGATTTAAACTTCGAGTTATGGAAAATTTGACAATGAGCAGCAATACCTTTATTTCTGGCAAGTTAGGCAGTGTAAGTTTTCCTGTCCTGACTAACCTGGAAGAAGCTAAAATTAAGTACAACTTGGGTATGCTAAGCAGTTATTGCTGTATTATGGCCAATACTCCAGGCAAAGCAGAGCAGGTCGGGGCTCTGCAAATACTCTGGGTAACTTGAAGAAGAGCTAACAAGAAGCTAGACAATCCAGCAAATGCCTCTGTATTTCTTGAGTTTAGGCTTGGTACATTATCAGATAGGAAAAGGCATTTACTTTTAATAGGCAGTTACTGGTGGGCTAAATTCCTCTAGTCCTTAGTCAGATTTGTTGTGCTTGGTGTTTTGCTTGTGTCGGATTAAATAAAAATAAAATGTAATAAAGTGCACCAAGCATGTTTTGCTTGTGTAGGATTAAATAAAAATAAAATGCAACAAAATACACCAAGTGCTTTAGAGGAATAGAAAACATCTACCTTATTGTGATCAAATCAGCAGTATGCAGCCATTGCAGTGTGCTAGCATCAATATGAAAGCATTTAGAGGCAGGACGGTGAAGAAAACACTTTGTTCAATGGAAGAAACTAGAAGACCTAGGTGAGGAGGATATGTTTACCTGTATAATGGCATCTGGTCAAAATTCCTTATCCCTTGTGAAGACAGACTGCTCCTTCATGGGTGGGAGCATAGCACGGTCTCTCACCCAGTGGGTAATATGGCTATTGCAGCCCAATACCGTTCAATACCATACTGCCATCTTGACTCAAAGCATTTTATAAGGGCTATAAAAGGATGGAGATCTCAGAAGCACTTCTCCCAGCCCCAGGATTTCTCTAGGGAAGTCTCCCTCCCCAGGCAGTCCTATCTTTGCCATACAGACATGATCAGCACAGCTTCCTTTGGCTTCGAGGGATTAGCTGCAGCTCTTGGTGTGAATCATCCTTCCAGTGAAACTGCAAGATGATTTATAGAGAACATTTGAGGAAAACTTTTGATTGGCAAGGCTCTGAGGATATCTTGCAAAATCTGGATTGGCAAACACAGCCACATAACTAACTGGATTCCTAATATAATTGCCTCCAGTTGCATACGCAAATATCATTTTCGTATAATCACAAAATGGGAGCTCTCTGTCAGTAAATCTCTTTAATTTTACCATCAGTTTCTTGGCTACTTGGAACACAATGAATAAGAAATGGAAGAGCAAGACCTTAGAGGACCCAGTTGAAAAGTAAGAAATAGAAAAATTATGTGCTAAGGATATAGACTTGGTATTTCTGGCAAATGTCCACATTTAAGTGGACTTTTCACAATATGGATAAATATTGTGACATGTTGACAAAATTTAATTTTTCTGTTTTCTCCATGACATGAAAAGTTCCTTTTCTATTTTTGCAGTAAGTCCAAACACCAAGCTTATGCTTAGCAAATGCTATTTAATTAAATCCTATTTAATTGCAAGGAAACATTGCAAACATTACAAACATAAGTTGAGTAAAGTTTACATGTTTGGGGTTTTTTTTGTGCAAGGAGCAACTGCTTTAAATGCACGTAACAGAGTGAATACAACTGCTCGGCTACTCCCACTTGGAAGACTGTTGATATATATTTGTCTTTAATATTGGCCATTGTTGAAATAGGTAGATTATAAGGTTTTATTCTCTAAACTGCTCCCTGCTCTGGCAACAGTTGTAAGTCAAGATGCATGAAGGATAAGTGAGCACTTTATATGACTATCCCAGTCCTAACTAACATTTGCTGGATCACCAGAGGAGCATCCTTCTGATGGGGTTATACACGTGAAGATTCTCCTGGTATTGAAGATAAACTCATATTGGTTGCTCATGGCCTTTGGGTACAAGTAAAAGCATTTTGTTGAAGAAGTTTCTGTCCATAATTTCTCTGAACAAAAAAAAAAATATCATCTATTAGCTCTGAAGTTAGAACAGGAAGGAAGCTCTTCCTTTAGCTGAAGGGAATGGGAATAGAACTTCCCCATACAAAATTTAAAGGAATGAGCAAATAAAGACAGTAGCTATCAGCAATTGTGGGTATAAAAGCATGCAATTTTAAAAATTGAAATATTTTATTTTTATATCTGAACACTGAAAACATCTAAAAGACTACTTTCTCTGAACATGTTCATACCTCCGAACATGCTGCAAAATGAAGTACATATCTTCCATTTCTAAACCCACTTCCATTCTTCAAGAAAACTGGAAGTGGATTTTGGACACAATCTGACAATTAAAACAACCACTATTTTCTAATGCTGCTATGTGTCACAGAGCATTACTTTTTATTATAATTTCTTTGGCAGCTGCTCCATTCTGAATTACATGTGAGTGTGTACACTTCTTCAGTGACCAAAAAAATCCTGAATCTGTTTGCATATGTGAGAATTGAAGCCTGACTTAGACACTACAATACTTGTCATGTGTAACGAGAACGGAGGTTAGCTGTGATTTCAATAGTGGTAAGTCCTTTGTTAACACAATGACCTGTACGAAAAGTAGGGAGCCCCTACTACTTCCTTACTTATGTGATAGCATCTCATTAATCCACTGTGCCCTTACACATGCAGCTCTTTTAACAAACATTTCAGGCAGATGGGGAATTGTAGTCTTATTTCTTTCTCATTAATGTTCCTATAAATTATGTGATGGATCTGATCTCCTCAAGGTCTAAAATAATGGAAATTTACATCTACAAGAAATCATTGCAACAAATTATTATACTACTAAAGGGAAAGTATAGATGCCATGAGATGGCAACCAAGGACTGTGGCAAAGATTATTAAATTATTTTACTCAAACACTGAGATCTAAGTGCCCTATAGCTCCGTAACATTATGACAGCTGTTTGGGAGGTGGAGATCTTTTGTCCATTTGATGCTTCCACATTCCTAATGTGAGAAAAAGTTTCAGTGATAGTGTTAATCTTTTAGAGGTATGCAGGCTAAAATACAGGCTTTTCTCTTATGCCCCTGCACTCTGGGCGGTTTACGCATCTCTCACCTAAACCCCAGATACTTGGGACCTTGGGATGCTTGTCCTAGTTGCTTATCTTTGGTTTCAGCAGTGTGTAGATTAGTAGCTCTCAGTTGCAGTTTGTTGCCCCAGCTGGTGGCTAAAAGCCATGCCTAAACACCAGTCTCGGGCCTTTTCTCTTAGGTAAAGATTTTGTTGCATTTTTGTTTGTTGGGCTAAAGATTCAGAGATGGAAACATTTTCCTGGATGAGCTGAGAGGGAGAAACTGCTGCTGGGGAAGAGTTTTCATGAGTAAGTGCCTGGGTTTTTCAGTACTGTGGATGATCACTTAGAGAAGCTATGCACAGAAATATCTAAAGTTCAACTCCCTCTTGGAGCCATAGACAACACTTATCAGTTAGAGCTGGAGAGGAATCTGTCACAAAAAAGAAAACTAAACCCAAATGCTGTCAGTGGATGCCCTAGTACTGACTTAGCTTCTTTACATGAGGCACTGTTGGATTAAGTGATTCATGTTATGGATGAAGGAAATGCTGAATAGCAACAGGTAATCAATCATAGTTTGGATGTGGTTGATAAATTTGCATCTACTTAATCTGATTTTACCTCTCTTTCAATTTTATTTCCTTCTACCGTGAGACTGACAGAAATCAAAAGTGCACCTTTGTTTCTTGATTATCTTCATTTCATCAGATTGCATTTAACATGCCAGCTGAGACATAATTTGTCTGAGAAGTACTTTATATAGGATGAGCAATGTACATAGTTTGGCTACGGATATGATCATATTTCATGAGAATGAGAACATCACTTCAGACTCCACCTAACCAAGCCACAACAAAGCAACTGTCCTCTTGCAGAAAGCAAAATAACAAAGTTTTCTGAAAATGTCTCAATTTCATGTGTTCTGTTTTGTTCAGCCAGACTGAGGAAATATAGAATAAATGACAATTATTCTATTTCCATTTTGGAAAGGTTCATGTGGTTTAACATTTTCTGTATGGATATATATAGCTGCCCCCAATATTCCAGGCAAAGCTTAATGGAATAATGATGCCAGCTTCGCTATTAATAGAATGAGTTCAGGCTGATTAGTCAAGCTTAACCTACTTGTTTTGACAAGGTCTTCAAGTTTACTTCTGTTTAAACAAGAATAGAAAGTTTCTCACTGATATTTATTAAGTATGAAACTGTATCTTTCTGTAATGCCAGTGAAATGAAATAAATTGTTCAAAGGTGCCAAACAAACATTTTAAAATATACTTTGCAGAATAAGTGACCCTTGTCTGGTTTGTTTCCTCAGAGGTAGTGAAAATCCCCAACCCATGTAATAACAGGAGGCAAGCCAGCATCAAATTCCTTTGTTATAGGGTGAGCAAGAAATACTATTTTATGCATTTATTAGGTAAAACAATGGGTATTATTCACTCTTAAAAATGCCATTTAATACGAGGATCTGCATTACTATCAGGAAACTGTAAATTACATCTCTGTATAGTAAATCTTAATTAAATGTTACTTGATCTTGACAAAAAGAAACCTAAACTCTAAATGTGAGAACAGGTCAGATGCACACAAGGCATTTAAGAATTCCAACTCCTTTTATCTACTGAATTCAATGTACTGGCCACATACTTTGTTTTCCACCAGGTTTCCTAAGACCCTTTCTCCTCTATACCCTCCTCCTTCAGACAGTGGCACCTAAGGAGACAATTAAGCCCTTAATGGAGGAATGTCACTGAGGCAGGGAAGGACAGGAGCCCTTTTATTTGGTAATGCAGAACAGTGGCTGGACAGTTTCCCCTGGAGCTATGGCTCTTAAGCTCAAACTGCAGATGAGTTTCTGTGCAGTTTCTACAGCTGTTCCTCGGCTCCTTTGGGCTCATCACCCAATTAGTGAAAGTTTTTGTGGCAATTATCACAAGATGATCCACCACACCATGCTTCCGTGATGCATGTGTTTTAGCTTGCATCTATGCACACATCCTAGGTGCCAGTCCCCTGGGTGTATAGGCAGTGTATAGGCAGTGTAGGTTGGGCAGGCATGTCAGTGTTGGGTGGACAGGGGAGATGGCTGGCTGACACACACCAGTGTCTAATGTCAATCTGGAAACACAGCACAGCCTGGACTCAGAAACTGGAAGCGAAGACAGCTCTGATAACTTACATATCACCCAAGCATCCTCGTCTGCAATGAAAACATTACTTATCAGTCTGAAAAGACACAGAGCTCCATAATGATCCAGTTCTTTTTCAAGCACAGTTCTAAACTGTCAGACTGAAGCTTATCTGTCTTGACTTGTAATAACAACCAGCCTGGTGGAGTGGCACCAAGGAGCATGGAGGACCAACTTTCAGGTCTGGTGGGATGGGGAGAAGGGCAGAGGAAGAGCTATCTGTGCAGCAGACCACAGGCGACTCAGCTCCTGGGAGAAGCTTGCTGGAGGCAGCTTCTAACATCTGGTTTGAGAAACAGCTGTGATTTGCTGATCTACATAATTGAGATGCCTCCCTGGAATTAAGTGTCTCCAGAGGAAACTCAGCATCTGAGCAAATAAGACAACCAGGAAGGATGTGGTATTGAGATACATGGAAGTCGGGTCTCCCATCTCTTTGTGTGCTAAACATCTTTCTTGGGTACCTTGCTTCTTCACAGGAGATTTATAATGGGTGGTGTCAGTGCTGCAGCCTGCTGGGATCACCATGTGGAAGTTAGTAGCTCATGACTAATCCTGTGTCTCTGCTCATGGTATTTGAGCTGACAGACATGCATCTGTCTCCCTGTCAGTGCAGAGCTCTTGCCCAGGAGGCGTTTCCCGTCCTTTGTCCAGTCTCTGTCTTCAGACACCAGAATTTCCCTTTGGACTCTTTTCCAGTCCAACAGTGCCAGGGTATTTCCCGTTATATTTAGGCTATTTTTTTTCTACTTTGATCTCTCTGTGCTGCCCCACACCGTTAGGCTCTCTCCTCAGCTGCCAGCCCCTATGGCAATGGTCCAGCATTTCTCACCACACACCTGTATCAAATGCTCAATTTCTCCTGTTAAGCCTTTTCTTGAAAAAGCCTGTTCCCCCTGGCCTCTAATCAATATCTATTTTTGATGAAACTTTGTGGGAAAGCTTTTTATATGTATTCCTAATAAATGGCTCTCCCATCCCGAATGTTGCTCTGAGTATTAGTGGGAAAGGAGAGACGGAGGAGGCAGGGATCAGGAGAAAGACAAGAAACAATAACAGAAATACTTTACATTCCCCCAAATGCATGAAACTGTGCGTATCATATCACAATTAAAAGTAGGATTCAGCTGCCTTTCCCCAGAGCATTTTGAAATGACAGGCATAGTTTCTGCAGTTTGGAGAAAGCTAAGACATTTCTAAAATATATCATACAGCAAAGGCAGCCTTCACTGGACTTTTTTACCATGATAATTTCCTGTTGCAGCTAATTTCTTATTAAAAAGCAAACACATCACTTCTAATTGTCTTAAGTGCATGGCTCTGACATAGATGAAAACTGGGTTTCAACTGTATGTGTCAAAGTTAAAATTTTTCAGGAAAATGCAACGATTACAAATAATATAACTGAAAACAAATGCAAACAAAGCACAACTCACAAACAAGCAAGGGAAAAAAAATCCCTCTTATGAAAACAGGCTATTATCTTAGCCACAAGTAAATTTTCCAGGTCAATCATCTCTCTCAAACACATGCAGCCCTGCTATCTGACCAGCTACCACATTTTGCACTCACATGTACATACTTAGTGCTTCATGTTTTCTACTACTTGCTCCCTCAATCACACCCAATGGCCATGAATGTGGTCTCCTCTGCTCGCCAGTGCATGAGGCTGAGCCAGACCTTGGGCTCTTGCTTGTGCTCTACATGGGGCCCCAACCCTTCAAGCAATTTGAAGTGACGCACTTTCAGCTTCTGATAGGGCCAGGGCAGGCAGCTCCAGAAGACAATCCTGGGTACATCAGTACTTGTTCTGGGGTCAAACTTGTGCTTGAGCCTGAATATCGGATTGTCCACACTGCCTACATGAATCTTCAAGCTCTGGCTGATGTCCCAAGCAAGCTAGTAAGCTGACAACGAGAAAAGGCCAGGAACAAGGGAGGAACTGGCCCTTTCCTTCAGTGTAGAAAGCAGTGCTTTGAGGCACAGTTCAGCAAATTAAAGGCCAAATGTTGGTGTGGCAGAATAGATGTAGCCAAGGAGACTTAGACTCTGGAACAGAAATTTGAGGTGGTTAGAACACCTGAAAATCAGGGCCTTTGCTATCATGCCTGGCAAACCAGCTACCTCCCTAATTTAATATACCCACACTGAGGAAACTGACCCTAATCCTTATACGATTTAAAATCTTTTGTCTCATCTGTGCAAATTTTGAATTGCCTAGTAGAGCAAATCTATATCTCAAGTTATCTTTGCCTCATAAAGTCCTGAGCTTTTATATTATATTTTATATTCCAAGGATGGAAAGTGCAGAAGACAAATCCACCCACAAAGACACAAAACCATCACATGCAAATGTCCCTTCTTGTGACTATGCATAAAGATAATAATGTTGCAAAATTGTCAAAATGTTTGTGTTACTGCAACTTGTAAAAACTGAAATATTCCTCATTCCTCAACTAACATTCCTAAATACCTTATTATTTAAATGGGGTTATTTAAATGGCAGTCACATAAATGCTATATAAACACCTGTCTTACGACAATGATGACTTACTTTATATGCAAATATGCATCTATTTCTCACTGATTCTATATCATTGCATAAACAAGAACAGAAAAATCACAGCTTAGTAGTTAGCAAAAAGCCTAACATTTAAACTGGGATCATCTCTCTGCTGTGAAAGACATAGGTGTCTTAAACTGTGATATTTGGGGGGAAAGTGCACAGTTAATTGCTCCCAGCACTCTGTTATGTCTTGGGTCTAAAGCTAAGAGCTGTCATACTGAAACTTGCAGGAGCTCTGGCTTAAAACTGCAGAAAAATCTTACTGCTATGGACCCCAGATCCTTAGCGTTATACCAGCTGTGCTTCTGGCCCAGAGCATGAGTCTTTTCTCATTTAAAACCCAGCCAATACTCATGTAAATTATGTGGGGTGATCTCAGTTTTGTTTTGGGAAATGGACAAACTGTGGTGAAACAGCTTTTCTCTAGTGGCTGAATCCTGCAGGGCCCTATAGCCCATGCTAAACTTCTCTCCTATAAGCTATTTCAAAAGCTTTTAATTTCAACAGAACTTTCATAGAGAAAGCTGAGAAGAATATCTCCTGAAGATATCTTTAGCTAACTGAGCATTCACACATTTAATTTCTGTGAAGATGTTATTACTAGTCCTATCTGAATAGCTCTGCTTGTGGTCATTTAGGTATATGTATTTACTGCAAGCTGAGCTGCATTCTTTTTGGGCTCCTGTTGACTTGGACAGAGGCTGTAGATTGAGTTGAAGTCTTGTTCATGCAAAGTGAAGTTATTAAGAGTATTTCCAGGGACTCAGATGGACTTTGATGGGCCCTAGCCCAGGACAAGAGTTTATAGTGTCTGGAGCCAGAAAAACCTGAATGAGATTATCTGGTCCAATCTCTAGTTAATAACAGGATATGCAATTTTTATCCAGATATGCCAGTACTGAAACAGCATTTTTTAATTTGGGAGATTAGAAAATGCGTGCCATGGGGAAGAGAAGAGGAGGTCCATTCCTCACGGTGTGACGCCCCGGCTGCTGGGACCTGCTCAGGCAAGATGTTCCTGGGTGACCCCAGCTCCATTGCCAGCCGCCACAACGCAGCCGACTGCGCAGCACAATACACGCTTCCTTCCCAAATCCTGAAGGAAGCTGAGGATTGTCAGACTGCTGAAGAAAATTTAATCAATGCTGTTTCCCATTAAACTCATGAACAAAGGTGGTAAGCAGAAGTCAGGCTGACATACTTTAGGGCCAGAAAAGACTGCAAATACCAGTCAGCCTAGTCCTCTCACAATGTGTGTGTACATATAATACAATATCAGAAAGAAATATGGTTGTACAAAGTTAAATCAAAAATATGTCTAGCCCAGTACTACTTCCAAAAGTAGCAGATGCTTACAAGAAATACAAAAAGCAGGGCAACATAAAATTGGCTGTCTCATAATAGGTGGTTTAGGAATCTCTTGAACTGGAGGTTGGACCTGGACCAGTATACTGCAATAAACTGGTGGAGGGGTCTCTCCTCCAGGAACTGCCTGATTTTTTTTAAACCATTGAGTTTACTCCCAGAATCTGGATTAATCCCCTTTTTCTTTTAATATATTTAATGTCTTTATAAGAACTCTATGTGAGGATAAATCCACTTCCTTCTCATAAGCTGTCTCAATACTTTCCTCACAGCTATGAGGAAATGTCTTATTTCAAGGCTGGATTTTTCCAACTCTAACTTCCCGGTGCTAGATCTTATCACGCCTTTGTCAGCACACTTGAAACAGGATGGAAAACAGATTTTTCTCTTTCCCTTCCCCTGTTGTACTGTATCCATTTTTAAGTAATAGCCACTCAGATTTTTAAAATCCTGATCCAGAGGACCATTTAATCAGATAATTTACTTTAAGTACGTAAGTAATCCCATTGACTTCAGTGGGACTACTCTCAGGTTAAAAGTTAAATGCGTGGTTATGTGCTTTGCTTGAATAGTATTTAAGTTCTTTTTAATTTCTCATTTGCCCTCATTCTTTGCTCATGATACTTGATCTGTGCAATGTGTTGGAAGCACAGCATTTCAAGTAAATAGCATGGGATCACGTAGGTTACAACACAGCAATTTCCATTGCAGCTTTTGTCTAGCACTGAAGGAATTCTGACTGATGGATACCAAGGGCTTTTTTGATGTTATTTTCTCTGAGGAACTAATGCTCTTCATTCCTGCTAATTCCCTCTGCTGCCCAGTTTATTTGTTCAGCAGTGCCCTAAACAAGAAAGGTTTCCTTCAAACAATAGGCTGCTTTGCACTCTGTGTGTGTGTGGTTTACTGAATCCAGACCTAGGGAAAATATACTGGTGTTCAGCTGGTATGAATCAGAGCTGTTTGCAGACATGAGGGAGCTACGCTTATTTATATCAGCTAAGGATCTGACCTGTCGTCTGTTGTGTTAATACATAAATGTGTGTATGTGTGCAGTTAAACATGTAAGACCTGGGCAGAGGAATAGGCCTTCAATAATTTGCTCTTGGGATATGAGATACAATATTACAGACACAAGGGCAAAAGGCTGAAATGAAAGCTTATTTCTTCCTGAGGTCAGGTATGAAAATACATAATATGGTATTGTCTCCCAGTGCCAATAGCAAAATACTTTTGAATAATGTTTGCAACATAATTACATCTGTACTATGGACCTTCAAAATCTTTCTAGCACTTAAGATGTTTTAAATGAATCTGCATTATTTCAGAATTTTTAGTATTACTCAAAGACCATTACTGTGTTCCACATGTATGTGACCAGGGGCTCTGGCTCCTTTTGCAAACAATGCAAAGTGGCTGTTTCAGATCAGCCAAGCTAGGAAGTTAAGTATTGCCTAACTCATGGTTTAAATTATTTTCTAAAGGCTTCTATATCTGCCTGTTGACCAGATGCAGAGCCAAACCCCTTCTGTAAGGTGATGAGAATATACAGTGAGACTACTCCTTAACATACAGTACTACCCCAATACTCCAGATTTTTGTCAATATTCCAGAGTAAAACCTTTTTTCATTAAATTGCCTATTAGTAATTTGCAAATATATTGTACTTAACAGAGGTCCAGTTCTTAAATAACTAAATAAAATTCAACTTGAATGACCAAGTGGTTCTGTTTTTCTCCCTGCTTTCCAACTGGTGAATATTTTCACATCTTCAAATTTTATAAAAATCTCAATGTGGAGGTGCAAAATAGCCTTGGTTTGCACAGAAGGCAGCTTAGTTTTCCACAGCTCAGGAAAGGCAGGGCTCCACTGTAATGAGACCCCCTAAGAGCAAAGAGGTCATCACTCCAACAATTTCTGGAATAACATTTTGATGCAATTGCTGAGTCAGACATGCAAAGCCATAAAAAAAAGCCCTGTACCACTGAAAAACAGTGAAGTATCTTGCTTTAGCATTTTTATGAGAAAATAAATACCTCCCAGGTAAATGCATAAATAAGAGCCTACCCTGAATATCCTTCCAGCAGGTAGAAGTTCATGGACTTCTTGATCTGGAGACAGCATTTTTCTCCATTGTGCTAAATAACCACAATGAGCCCCATTCCAAGATTTTTTTTTACCTCTTTTATCTGTAGGAACAAAATAAAAACATCATCATCAGGAATCCCTACAAGCCACTGTCCAGAAAGTAGGATGCATGATGCTGTGCTGGACGCTATTTACAATGTAGCTAACCCAAAACTTAAGTGAAAGTCTAGCATGACTTTGAAGTGTTAGAGCCTAATCCTAAGTAAATCATTGTGCTCTGTAGGAGTTTGCCTTCATCTTTTATGCGTTTAACACTTTGATTCAAGTTTTCAGAAAGAGGATGATTTAGATGTGGTAGCTGCCATCTCGGCTGACTGCAGATTGTGCTAGGAAGTGGTAGACAGGATTTTGTACAGCTTGAAGTAATTTCTAACTTGGTTGTGCTTTAATGTGAATGCTCAGAACATGTCAACTTCCATGCATGATAGACGCTGCACATATCCATATTTAGCAGGCTATCTATGTATCCCATTTTGGCGTCTATCATACACATCATTGAATCATAGAATCACAGA
This sequence comes from Pandion haliaetus, assembly GCA_013401275.1. Lineage (NCBI taxonomy): Eukaryota > Metazoa > Chordata > Aves > Accipitriformes > Pandionidae > Pandion > Pandion haliaetus. The sequence goes on along the minus strand of VYZV01020554.1, from coordinate 32,118 downwards.
ATGGTTTGGGTTGGAAGGGACCTTCACAGATTATCCAGTTCCAGCCCCCCTGCCATGGGCAGGGACATCTTCCACTAGATCAGGTTGCCCAAAGCCCCATCCAACCTGGCTTGGAACACTTCCAACAATGGGGCATCCACAACGTCTATGGGAAACCCGTCCCAGTGTCTCACCACCCTCATCATAAAAAAATTCTTCCTTATATCTTGTCTAAATCTACCCTCTTTCAGTTTAAAACTGTTACACCTTGTCCTATCGCAACAGGCCCTACTAAAAAGTCTGTCTCCATCTTCCGTAATGCCCCCTTTAAGTATTTATTGAAAGGCTGCAATAAAGTCTCCCCAGAGCCTTCTCTTCTCCAGACTGAACAACTCCAACTCTCTCAGCCTGTCCTCACAGGAGAGGTGTTCCATCCCTCTGATCATTTTTGTGGCCCTCTCTGGACCTGCTCTAACAGGTCCATGTCTTTTTTTATACTGGGGTCCCCAAAGTTCGATAAACACAGAAATCACAGAAATGTGGTTTTCAGGGACATCTTGAGATCATCTAGTCAAACCCCCTGTTCCAGCAACCTAGAGCTAGTTGCCCAGGACCATGTCCAGCCAGGTTTTGAATATCTCCACAGAGAAAGACTCCACAACCTCACTGTGCACCCAATCCCAATGTCTGATCATCCACACAGTAAAAAAGTGTTTTCTTGTGCTCAGATGTAACCTCATGTGTTTTGTGCCCATTGCCTATTGTCCTGTCACTGGGCACCACTGAAAAGAGTCTGGCTCCCTCAACTTCATTCCCTCCCATCAGGTAAGATTCCCATCCCACTGATAAGATTTCCCTGAGCCTCCTCTTCAAGCTGAAGACTCCTAGCTCTTTTGGCCTCTCCTCATATGAAAGATGCTCCAGTCCATTAATTATCATTATAGCCCTGCACTGGACTTGCTCCATTGTGTCCATATCTCTTTTACTGGGGAGCTCACAACTGGACCCAGCACTCCAGTTGTGGCCTCACCAGTGCTGAGTAGAAAGGAAGGATCACCTCACTTGACTTGATGGCAATCCTCTTCTCAGGATGTGACTGGCAAGCACAAAAAAGCCAGGTCTTGCTGAAAACTGCATGTCACATCAATGAGATTAATTTGTCCCAGGTTTAGAGATCTACATTCAAGTTCGTCTGCTGTGTTCACTTTCTAGTCAGGGGAGAAAAACAGGGTCTTCCAAAGTGCAGCTCATCTAACTCTGAGGACAAGGTCTACAGTAGGTCAGTTAAATTGGAGCTTAGCCTAAAGCTCTTCTTTGGCTACAGAGAAAACTTAGATCACTCACTAGCTGAGGTGCACACACTGTACACACTCAAATCTGGACTGATAGGTCCTACAGTTCTTTTTCGTGCTTAGTATTTCACAGTGCCTGCAAATGTATTAAGCAACTTGAAGTGTGGGCAAATCCCCCAGTCTTTGGCAGAATAGTTTTGTACCAGAGCAGAAGGAAACAGGAGGAACAAGAAAGAGTTTCAAGGGTTATATAGTTGTCCTGTTCTGCCACATGTGCATCTTCATGGGATTCCTACGTTGTTGTTTGCAATAACTGATTAGCTGTTGGTAGAGCATATGGAAACGTATGTTACTTGATATACTTCCAATTGGAGAGACTGTTCCCATCAGTGTCTCCCCTGACATTTTGGCACTTTGCAGTCTTTCCTACCTCACCTTCATTTCCCTTTCTGCCTTTTTTGTCTCATTCCTAACTCTCATTTGCTCTGAAGTCAGTTTTTCTTATTTATTCTCCTCCCATTTGTCAGGTCTCCATAACTAATGTTGTTTTTTCACAGTGCTTTAAAAGCTTTGAGTACTGAGGCAGATGCATGGGGCAGTGTACTAGTTATATAAAAGGACAGCTGTAAAAACATGTGTGATGGCAATTAAGCAAGAACTCTTAGAAGCATGAAGTCATTAATTCTAATTGCAGTAAAGCTCTTCTTAGAAATTGTCCCTAACATTTGAAATGGAGAAATAGTCAGCTTCAGGCAGCAATCCAGCTTTACTTCCTCCACTTACGTGCTACTGCAAGCAAGAGGACTGCGAGTATCCTATTATAGGCTACACTGAGGAGCTTTATCTTCAGACATCCCTCTCTAGGCTTGCTGTCCCACAGGCACTGGAGCAGGTTCCACTTTAAATGCAGCAGAAGCAAGAGGCCAAGTTACCAACCAGAGGATTATTCCCCACCAAAGCAATTTCCAGTTTCTTCATCGAATATTATCAGGGCCCTATCCTGAAGGCCTTCAATTACCTATCAAGAAAGCAGCAGATTAGGGCTGTTAGCAGCATCTTCAAGAGTTGTTCAGCACCTTACAAACTGATAATTCAGTCATTTTAATTTCATTAAACTCCAGAGTTGTTTCCAATAAGTAGCCACTCCTTTAACTAGCTGATATAGAGCTGAATGACGAAGACATGCTTAAGGAAACCAGATGAATACACACAAGGAACCCTCTTCCTTTCAGTTGCAGGCTGAAAGCTGATATATTACATGTCTGCATGCAATAAAACTTTTTTGTTTTAATGTTCCTAGGGAAGCTTGAAACTAAATCCTTGCAAAACATCTGGTTCAGAACTTCAGCATTTTAATATTAAATGCTTCCTGAAATCTGTTTGTGTAACTGTACCATGCAGGTTTGCTTCATAGCTTTATAATAAATTGTTTCTAACTCATTTTGTTATCCTTGCACTGACTTTGATATCTCCTGCTGATAACATAACATCAGTAATAGTGCTACTCCAAGTTCAATAGTTAGCTGATATCCCAAACACAAATCCTGAAGACAACCGCATAATTTTTAAGTTTCAGCTTCGTATTGTCTTACATTCAACTTTAAGGTTTTAATTCTCTGTTCCTTAAAATTAATTAAATTTCCTTATGTTATAGATTTGTTTTCCCAAATATGGTGTTCAGTATCACAATATGTCCCTTCTGCAATGTCTCTGGATAAGGCATGAAGAAACTTTGCATGCCCCGGTGAACAACAGTTGTCACATTACTGCTGGGACTGGTATTTAGAACTGTGTGTCAAAGCACCAGAGGACTTGGGAAAAGAAATTCATCAGTGAAGTGGAAGATTTCTTCTACACCCAATAGTCATCCTGAGTGTCCACGGATAGACAAGCAAAAGAAAATCGGAAAAGGTTCATCCATTTTAAAGCATACTAAGTGTTGTGAAGATGGTCTTGCTGAGCTCAAAAACTGCAGCTTAGTAGTTCCAAATAAAGCCATGTTAAATCTTAGTGTGATGCCCTAAGTTACGCAGGTTGATTTCATGCCTTCAGCTGGCTCATGTTTGTGCTGAGCACAGTGCAGAGCCCTGACCTGGCATTGCCTGACCCTCCTCCAGACAAGGTGATGGTGTTGGCCCAACTCTGAGCTGCAGGGCTCATGGACTTTGGGATCCTGTCATGCTAACACAGCTGTGCTACTTTTGGGGCCCGAGCTGGTATTTTTGCAAGATGTGTATCTTAGACTAATGCTAGCTATCCAATTTAGGGTAGCCTCAGCTCCTTAGTCTGAGGCCTTCCAGCATGACTGAGAGCATTTCAGGAGCTTGCCTCTCTCTCCGGGCTAAAGAAGGAGCCTTGGTTCCTAACTTTGGCTACTCAGGTAGAGCTCAAAGACAGACTGAATACAAACTGAAGGAGGGCTCTAAGAGCCTTTGAAATACAGGAGAAAGCAAAAACCACTCACGGGCTCCTGAAGTACTAGAAAGGATTAAAACCAAAACAAAACTTCACACAATGAAAGTTCAATTCTATAGCCTTAAAACCCGTACTAACTGTTAGCAAAGCTTTGTGCATGCTTTAGATTAGCCATGTAATTACACCATAAACCCCCACTAGGATTTAATTTCAGTTGAAAGCAGTGGAACTAATGGTGTGCTTACAAATAAAGCTAATTAAGATTTTGTAGAACTGGGAACTATTTCATAAAAGTATCAAGAGATTTAATGTCAATATGTAGTACTCTGCATGACTCATAGAGTCTATAAATATGTGCAGGTATTTTCAGCCTGATCATTATATGACTGGCCTAGCTCAGAAAGAAATGTGAAAATACATAGTAGGAAACAACTCTTCCAAAGAGCAAATAATTGCATAAATATATAACTGGAACAAAATCCTACAGCTGATGTATAACACAGGAAATTCCATTTCAACATATTTCTTGATGTTTAATCCTGCCAGGTGGAATGGATCAACAAAAGGGAGAAGTCACAGTACATTGTGAAAAAATGTTACGCGTTTGTGGAGGTCATCCAACAGGACAGAAGGAAACTCCACACAGCAGCTACAACTCTCACTGCTCAAGTTCAGCTAGGTGCAAGCTCAATGTCTATCTGTATTGTTACAATTATTTACTTTTCAATTTATCAGTATCTTGCAAAAAGCCTATTTTTACTGAAATCCCTTTTCAAGCTATTTCCTTCATTTTTTCCAATATATACATATTAATTTCAATGAAAATATAGCAGTACTGGAATAACAGTCAGGGTGGGGAAAAAAGACACTGTCTACAACTTGCTCAGAAGAGCTTCTTCAGACTATCTCCAGTATGATTCAATATTAGAAGAGTACCTTATAATTTGCAACAGCATCAGTGAGCACTGAATCATATGCTTGTATTAGGCTGTGAGGAAATGAACATGTCAGCACAGTGTCATGACATGGCAAACTATGGCTGATCAAAGCACTCAAATTCAGAAGAAAATAAAATATTAAGAGGAAACTGTTGAACATGGCAGCTGAGATAAAAGTTGGAGATCTCCACAATAGGTTACTGCAAATCAGATTTGGAATGTTAAAAGAAAAGAGAATGGATATTTGATATGAAACCTGAAGGTAGAATTGGTGCGATTTTTGTTTAATTAAAATCAAAACAGAAATGAAAGAGGAAAAGATTTCCAGAGTGAGCACAACTAATAACTGCCTTTCAGGAACAGTGTTGGGTTCTTAAGTGCACTTCAAAGATTAAGTTTAAGCCCAAGATTAACTTTAAAAGGCATACTAGCTTTAGAGAATTTTGTCCTCACGTTCCTTAGACCTCCTCTTTCAGCCATTAGATACATGGAATAACATGAGTGCAAAGAACTAGGATTTGGCATTTTTGTAAAAAGAAATCAATATAGAGTAATGCCAATTTCCATGTGGTTACATAGTGTTTATACTAAAGTGTGAAGAATAACATCTAAGACAATGCAACACACTTTGCAATGTTCAAAATCAACTAATTCAGAAAAGGGGTCTGACATCCATCAGGACTCCATGTCTCAGCATTAGCTTCAGTACAGATTTCCCTTAAGGACTGGCTGTGCAAGAGTAGGTTTGACCAGAGACCCCACAGAGACCTTCAGAAGATGGGCAATTCTGAAAATAAGCAGTGGTATCTGTGCCAGAGGCAGCCTCCAGCCTCTCCGCCCTGGGACAGGAGTGCTGCTCTCTCTCTCTGCAGCATTGAGGCAGCCTGCTTTCTTACAAATTCCTGTGAACTATGGGTGATGTGTTGAAACTGCCCTTTTTGCTCTGGATTGAGTAAAGCTTTCTCTATATTGAGTCAGGTCCAGAAAGACCAACAGTAACTTTTTCTAGTAAATGAATATTAGCAAAGATAAGTGCCAAAAATGAGGGGGCAAACCCTTGCAGTGAAAGATTAAAGTCTTTGTTAGGATCCATTACACATGTAGGCTAATAACACGCATTTCACAAGTGTCTGTAATAGATTGTCTTCCTTTGTGCAAACCTATTTTCCATTTACTCTCTATCCTGAGCCAAGCACAAGGCCCAGAGAGAGAGAGACTGCCCTTTTTACTTCAGCCCAAGCCCCAGGTGTGCTTAGCAGACAGTCTGGCCAGGGGATTGCAAAGTCTGCAAGGGTGCCTGCTTGGTACTGCCAGAAAAGAGAACTTGAAAGGTTTTGTGTAGTGATGAGTCTTGGTCAAGGAGGACTTGCAAACTGAGGACTTGCAGTTCCCATTAGAGCTAACAGGTTCTCCACTTTTCCTGATAACATGTTTAAAAATAAAACCCTCAAATCCCTTGCCTAAGCAGCATTAATCATGCTAGACCTTAACCATCAATCATCAATTGGCTTTTATGAACTAAGAGGTAAACAAAAAAGGATGGGATGTTTTAAAACTGCTGTTGCAGACCATGAGCTACAGACGTGTACTTTGCCTGTCTCCTCTTTGACTTCGAGGGAGTATTATTGCTGAACATCACAAGGTGGGATATGATTTGCTAATGATACTTGTCCATACGTTATATCAAGCATCTGTTAGTATTTAAATATCTCATTTCAAAGTATCCAAAACTTTATGCTGGTCAGATCCCAGACATATTTTGCACACATGGATTAACTGAAGAAAATCATTAAGAACGCAAACCCCCAAAACCTTAGCAAGTATAATGATGTTCAAAATGCCAAAATTTGCTTATCTCATATCAGACTCTACTGCATCTGCATTCCTGAATTTTTTTCAATTTCTGTATCTTCAGAAGATATACAAAGAAGGCCATTACATAATCTAGTGGGTTTTATAGCAAACTAAAACTACATTGAAGAGATTAAATGTTGGAAGCTATTTTTAGCCAAACTAATTGTAACAATTTCACTAAGAACATAAGCTGCAGATGTCACCTGAGGTAAAAAGCAAGACGATGAAAGAGCTAGTAAGACAAAAGGCTACTAACTACAGAAAAATAGCAGATCCAAATTACATAAAATTATGGAATTCTGCCCAACGCTCCCCCTAGTGGTTTTGCCCACAGAGGTGAGCATGAAGTCCCATACATGCAAAATCCTGCAGCCTAATGACAAAACGTCCCATTAATAGGATTAAGTACCTTCTCATCAGATAAGTAGAACATGGCAAAATCCCTGACACTCCCAGCAATTAGATCAGAACACAGCCCGACCCCTTCCTGACGCAGGGAGCAATTTTGCAGAGGAGGTGTTTCAGTATTAATGGTAAATATGTTGGGTTTTTTTTTACTTTTCTTTGGTAATGGGTTTGTATTTCTTTGCAAAGTTAATTGGTCTTTTGCTAGGAATGCAAAGTTACAATATGCAAGCAACTATAGATGTAAATCCAGGCTATAAATAAATCCAGGGTCTTAACTTACATATGCATTTGTAGCTGATAACCACATCTCCAAGAAGGCTATACTGGCTAAAAAGGCACTTAAATACTGTGTTCACTTAATCAGATGAGAACTAGAAAGTGTAGTTGCATGGTTTCTAAAAAACAAACCTTTCTCCTCTAACTGCTCTTGGGAGGGAAATAAAGCAAATGGCTTTTTCTTCCCTTATTTTGTAGGAATCTCTTTCAATTGCTGATGTGTTTGTTTACAAAACTGATCTAACTGCCAATGTCTTGGCACACCTATTATTGCATCTGCTATATTAAGTATTATCCTGAAGGACAATGAAAGAAATTGCATGTTTGGAGACAAGGAAGGGAACAACATCCTAGAAATTTTCCTTTTTAAATTTGGCAATAATGTTTAGCATGGATGCATTTATAATATAAGCTAAGAACATAGTGTGAGATCAGTAATTAGTGTGTTTCACAAGGTAGAAAAGGGACAGACTGAGCGGCATAAGCTTTTGGTTTTATATATATATGTCCTGATTCTGTTACACCACTGTGCAAACTCAGTGAAATGCATCTAGTTAGTCTGAGTAGATAAGTATAAATGAGGTCAAGATTCTTACTCATGTGTTTTCACTAACAGTAGCATTTAGGTGCATGTTACAGATCTCAGAAACCATAGTTAAAGTCAAAATTAATGGGAACTTGTATAATACTTAGTAAACATTCCACCTAGGCATTTGAGCATCATTAAGATGCTTACATTTAACTGCACCTACCTCCTTCTTTTACAGAAAGAACATGAAGTCCTCTTGGTTATTTATAATATATGTGCTATGGCTGAACGGTCATCAGTGTGCACCGACAAGGCAGGAGGAAATGAACCTCCGGGAAAACCTGAAGCGTATGTATGCTTTTCTTACCAGGGTTGTGCTGGAAGCCCCTGGGCCCAGGTCTCCAGTCTCCTGGTGCATTTTGACTTCCACACTCACTGGTGTCAAGAGGATGTGCTTTCATGTGCGGAGCTTAGAAACCATCATATAGCTGACTGCATGCATACACACACACACACACACAATGGGGTGATAAGAACAACAGGGATGAGAAAGTAAAGGGATTAACAGATAAGCATCCCCTTACAAAAAAGTATTTACAGCATTTTCATAGGTTATTTGTCCTCATAGATCATTAGAATATAAACAGAACCCAAATTCAGTTCAACAAATTTTGAATTATTTTGTTTAAATAATCATTGAAAATGCTTATTCTACAATTATATATTTTGCTGGAAAAGATGGTTACTACAAGTAATTGAAATAAAATTACTTAATTTAGAAAAAAGCAGCTATTATGCATATACTCACTTTAAAGCATGGCTTTACTTTGTGGATAGGAATCCCAAGAGGACCAGCAATGAAATATTCCTTTGCTTCAATCTACATTAATAATATTTCTGTAACACACAGAAAGTTAGAAAGTTAGGGGAAGGGAAGAAAGATATAAGGGAAGAAATGACTGGTGTGCTTTTGGCAGTCTCAGAGTCATGTGTTCTTTGTTTATTTTGTATAGATCCAGTGATATTCAAGGTATTTCTGCAAAGGGAACAAATACAGATAAAGCATAGGCAATCATGCAGAGCTTCAAGGTGCAATGTCTGGGCCAACCCAGGCGTTCACCAAAACTCTATGGTCATTACTTCACAGGAAGTCTAGAGATTGTATTTTTCTGAAAGCAGATTGGAAGCGCCTGTAATCTACATTTTCAAAATGTAAAGGGAAGCTGTCACAGGCTGCTTGCAGATCAAAGATAAATATATAGGTTATGTTATTAGAAAACTGATGAGCAAACTTCAGAGATATCCAAAACCCAGGATGAGGACCTGAGCAACCTGCTCTAGCTGACCCTGCTTTGAGCAGGGGGGCTGGCCTCAATATCTCCAGAGGCACCATCCAGCCTCAACTGTTCTGGGATTCAGTGATTAGCAGTGGGGCAGCCAAGTATATAGCCTGAGTTACACACAGCTGATCACTGGCAAAGGCTCTGGGCCAGATTCCTATCAGATGGAAATGGTCTTGGCTCTGTTATTCCACATTCGCTATCTCAAGATTTGGCTCTGCAACAGTAGGGAAGCGGAGCTGTTTCATTCTCCTTTGTCATCAGTGCATGACAAATTGTGATAGTGTTAAAATCTGATTAAGTCACTGTATAATTTGGCTTTTTTTAGTATTATCTGAAGTTGGAGAGAAGTATGTAGACGAAGAGGTAAAGAAAGCTTTGATTGGTATTAAGCAGATGAAAATTACGATGGAAAGAAATGAAGATAAGCATGTAAATCTGATGAAAACCTTGAAGAAGAGCAGTGAAGAAAAACAGGTAACTGAAGTGCATCTGGGTTTTGTTGCTTGAGTTTTTGTTAAGTTGTGGCTATTTTTAATCAAAGATGAGGCAGGTCATACATGGATTTAGCCTACCTCCTGGAAGTCGTACAGCATGCCATTGTGTTTAGGCCAATAAGCAACCCAGAAGGGATCCCTTGGTGTCTCCCCTTTTCTGGGAAGAATGTAAACCACATTGTATGTACACTGTGAGCAGCATACATGGTCACAGGATTGATAAGCAATCTGCTTCTGACATTTCTCTCACTACCAGGAGAAAACTCTCATGGCACCTCTACAGAGGTTCTCACTGACTGTCTCCTGGAAGCAGGAGCTGGGCCAATAGACATCATTTACTAGCCTATCAGGAACCTGGCTGTTCACATTTCAGAAGAATTTAAAACATTAGTTTATATTTGCCAATTTCTTAAGAAAGAGCTTGCCTGCTGGCAGGACCCTAGCAGACTGAGGCTTCAACCCTGAGGGAAGCTTTCAGACTGCGCTGGAATAAAGCACTGAAAAAGTGCACTGCCTGCCTCACTGGTGCCTCTTCCAGATTGCATGGTTCTTTTGAAAGCTAGATGTGAAAAGTTTCCGTCTTTCGTCAGAAATACAGCTTTCTAACTGAGTGGCATACTGTTAAATTTTCCCTGTGGCTGAATGTCTAAGGTATTTCTAAAATGAAACTGGAATAGTGAGCACTAGACAAAATACAGCTGAATTACCACTAGTTAGCAAGTTACCTTCTCTCAGCCCATACTGGTTGCAAGGTAAAACATGTTATCTGACACAACCTTCCTTGAGATTTGAGCTCTCCCATTTTAGTCTGCAGTTGGGAGGTAACCTGCAGCAGCCTAGGCATAGTCAAGCTGATGGTGACCACCATGTGGAGATACAGAAGTTCCGCAGTAAAAGGAGACATGAAGTGCTGTATGTGGGCTCAAACATTACTTTGGAGAGAGATCCTGAGTTTTGTAACATCCAGAAGGCACAGCTGCTGCAACAGCAATGTGTTGAATAAAGTATCGCACTTACTGCTTATTTCTAGAAATCCCCTGCTTCACTGAATTCACACCAAGGCAACTACATCAACTGTACAAAGGCGTTTTGTGTAGAAGGTCCAGCAGCTCAGCCCTGCACGTCTTTACAAACCTCAGGCCACAAGATGTTTCCCAGCTTGCTTTGCAAACTTTAGACCTTCAGAAAAACATCAAAGCCACAAATGATAATGTGCTCTAGAGAAAGTACAGGGGATCAGGGGAATTTCCAATGTCCTAGTGCAATGCCTAGGCTCAGAGCCATGTGCTCAGATGATCCTGAGAAACAGACATCACTGTATATTTAAAAAAATACAAAGATCCTAACTATTGCTTTCAATGAAGTTGAAGGAAAATTCCCTCTTGGCCTGACATCTGGTAGTTAGTTTAAACTATTTGTATTAGCAAGCCAAAAAATACCTGACAGCTTTCTAACATCTTTAAGAGCACCAGTACACTCCCATGACCTATGCTGTTGTTAGCTCTTACTGGATGATTTCATTTACACAGAACTTGCATCCACAGCGAGAGTTCATAAAACACTGAATAAATGTATTAGAAAGATCAGAAAATAATAGACTATGAAGACCACAGTTACTGTCTCCACCAAGTACTTTCTAACAGTTTTCTTTTCTGTGAGCCTCTTCTCTATTGAAATGCTGCCAGAAAGGAGTAAGACTGACCAATTAAAAGGTTTCTGTCATACTTAGGAACAACTTGGAATATTGTTTGGAAACCTAAATTATTAAAATATCTTGTACTTGCAGAAAGAAATTAATGATGTGCAATCTACTTCTGTAGGAAGAACTCTTCTGTCTTTCCATTGCCAAGTCTATTCTAAAATGCTGTTTCTGATCTGCTCAGCTTTGTGCTCTACCTGATGAAGAATGATCTAGTAAATAGAAGCAGCATTATAAAATTTATCTTGTTTCCCTTCAGTATGGAAGGAATGCCTCACACTTCCACAAGAGCAGGAAGAACCCCCCTCACTACAGTCTTTTGATTAGTATAATCCCGAACAGAAGAAATGCTATACTTCTACATATTTCCGCATTAGAGAAAGCATTTATGTATGGCAAGGACCTAGTCTCATGAAATATCAGTCCCTTAAAGAATAGAGCAAAGCAACAAAAAAAAGGGCTATTTGTGGAACAGATGAATACTGCAGATATGATATGGAGAAAAAATGATACAAGTTGAGCACGTGACCTTGTGAGAGGTTGAATGCTTCTTGCACAGAAAGGTGTGGGTTTTTTCATAACCTCAGAGATTCAGGTAGACTGTAGGTCTGTTTGGTTTTGTAGGCTGTGCCCTCTGAGAGAACAACATCGCAAAAACCCTGTAAGGAATAGTTTTTCAGTTTTCAGTTCCCTCCACATATGTGACTGCAGCCGAGAAGACAACCTACCCTAATGGTTAGGGATTAGCAAACAAAGGAAGCATAAATCGCCAAAATGGATCAACACTGGGATGAGTATTTAGAATATTAATCTGAAAATTGCCCTCAACTGAATCTTTTTTCTTACTTAGCAAGCCTTGCGACTTATGGATGAAGTAAAGGAAAGATTAGAAGACGAAGAAAGACAATGTCAAGTAGCCTTGAAAAATTTATGGGATGAATGTGAATCTTGTTTAGAAAGTACCTGCATGAGATATTATACAACTTGCAAGCATGGTTTGTCAACATTTAGAACAAAGGTAGGAAGAAATTTTGTATCTGGAAATACTCTTGAATTCCCCTAACAGTTTTAAAGAGAGCACATCTTATTTTCTCAATATGTAGATCCGCCAGTTATATCAGGTTACAAAAATGAATTTGATTTGGAGAGTCTGGAAATGTGAAGTTATATGGCAGAGATTACATGTGATTATATTCATTGAACATTGAGCCAAAATAAGTTCAGTTCCACCCTGGTGTGACTCCATGGACACTGTTTATTCCCCTGACTCCAACCGAGTCACTCCAGATGTACAGTGTTGTCTCTCACAGTAGGACTTGCATTAAGATGCTCAATAACTGTTTGTGAAAAATACCAGATAGATTCTTTATGGTCCGTCCGAAAATCAGCAGAGTTAAAAGTGTAGATATAGTTAGCAAAATTCCATGGGAAAAAAAATCACCTACTTATACAACATCATTCTTTCCTATATTTATTTTATTTTAAATCTACTCTTTAAGTAAGAAAATAGCTTTAAAATGCCTAACTGTTTTTTAATAAAGGAAAGGAGATTCCCCTAATTCTACCAGAAGGAAAACATGCTTTCCTGGCTGGTGCATTATTATTACAAGTTTTAACAAAATTGCTATCACATTTTTTATTTGGGCATATACTTTAACTGCAGCTTAACAACTGAAACTGCACAATTACTGCTACTAAAATTTTAGCCAGATTACCTAGCTTTCACATCCCCAGGCACTGAAAAATACAGTAACTTAAAAATTAAACATGGTGTGTTTCAGAAGTGAAAAGCTTTAGAGCAAAGGTGTTTAACATTTGTGCATATTCTTAAAATTATTCAGGTAAAAAATGTGGAAGATATTAAATTTAAGACTATTGATGATGCTTTTGGCTTTTTAGATGCCTCTCACGGATACCCCAAATGTATCTCTTGGACTTTCAAGAGTCTGGTTGTCAGGTTGAAAGTGTTGCAGTAAAAGTTATATGCTACAATGTCACTGTCTTTGACCACCTTGATAACTTCCTCAGTGAGCTATATGGTTTATTTGAAGCACTCAAAGTCAGAAACGTGTTGTGACCTAAATCGTTTTAAAAAAAAGAAGACAAAGACAATAGATGTGGCTGATGACACACAGGCAGCAGGGGCAACACTGGCTTAGGCTGTTCCTGCAGTACTATTTCACAATTCACCTTCCCTCTGAGCTGCACTACCGGTCAGATCAAGCAGCTTATCTGATTTTTAAAAAACAAAAAAAAGTAAATATATATCTATATGTGTGTGTTTGGCAGGGTGCTTCTTAACACATACCAGTTTTCTAATGCCATGAAGCATGGCTCCACAAAACACTACAACTGCTCAGGCGAAGGTAGCGTGTTAAAGCACGGAGCAGGGAAACAGTGGCTGAAACCCAGGGACCAGGAACTTGGGAAAGCAGAGTTGACACTCAGCCTCCTCCATCATCAAACCATGGACCCAGAGCCACTGTTTCATTGATTTTAATGGGTTTCAGTTTGCACAAGGACATGAGGACTTGGCCATTGGTGAGGGAGGGTAGGGTGTTTACAGACCACAGCGAGAACAATCGCCTTCTGTTCCCTACACTGCACATAAGTACCACAGAAATGTTTCCAAGATAAAGTCCAAATTGTTTGTTGGAAGAAACTCAAACGCCAATATTAACTTTGAGCCTCCACAGATTAAAGGCCAACTGGCAACCCTTTTACTCCAGATCTGATTTGGAGCTAATGATTTAGACTGAATGTACTTTTACTCTTTAGTCTAGTGTCTTAAATTCGGAGAACATGCTGTTTGCAGTTATTAAGAGGGCATTGTTTCTATGGGTATTTGAAAGTGAAAAATTAGACCCACTTCCCTGAGAGAAGAAAAACTGTTAACTTGTCAGGCAGCTGATCTATCTCCTTCTTATACACAGGTTGAAGATTTTTTGAGGAATATACCTCCACTCATTTTTACTTTTCATGAGGATCAAGGAAAAGACATCCAGTTTAACGAAAAGCCTGAGAAAGAGGATACCCAGCTAGTAAAAATGGAAGATTTATTTAGCCAATTATTATCGGACATGGGCTCAGTATTTGACAGAAGTTTCAGGTTTTTTAAGCAGATGCAGAAAGAGTTTGACCAGTCTTTTCAGACATATTTCATGTCTGATCTGGACTTCAATGAGACCCCCAGCATGCCAGCTTTACCTGAGGACACCCCCAGAAATGACGGCTCACAGAAAGGCTGGGGTATACCCAGCTTCTTACAGATAGTTTTTGATTTCAGTAAGACGGTGTTTGAAGGTGTCACCGAGGTGATTACTGAAGTATTTGATGAATACAGAGACAACAGAAGAAATGTGCCAGAACAAGCCAAAGGCAAGTGTTAGAAAATGAAAATCAACTGCACTGGCGATGACATCAAACCCCTCGGGACTGCTAAACTATGGTTAATGATTCAGTTTGCGGTATGTTAGTGTGAGATACTGTATGAAAGCTCTGGAGGCTTTCTTGGTTAAACAGGCATGGGTCAAGGATAACTTTATTGGTTAAATGAAAAGGTACAAATCATCTAGAAATCTCAGAGAAATGTCACAGAGGAGCTGATGGGTCCTACACAGCCTGATTTTCATGGCAATTCTCAAAGCATGTGCAGTTCTTCAGGAGCGCTGGAATTCATGACGGATGCAGGTTTTCATAAGGCTGACTGACAGGTCCGATCTCAGCATTTGTCAGGAAATGATTTGTATCATATCATATTGACATGTCACCAATTCTAAAAAAATGTGTAATTCTATGAGATGTCAAGGCATATCCCTGCCCTTGCCAAATGACACTAAGCTCAGCCAGGCAGCTGCAAGCCCTGTTCCAGGCTACCATAGCAATGCAGTGTGCCAATCAAATACAGACCAGCCATCATGTTTTCCAGTGACCAGGAAAATTCTGGGCATAACATTGGTTTCAGGTGATAACTCTCAATGGAGGAAAAAAACCATGGTCAACTTTTAGAATACAAATAAGCCTTATCCTTCGTATCTTACTGGTGCAAATAGAAAAACAAGCATCATTCAGATACATGCTGGTGCCTGTCTATAAGGAGATCACAGTAAGCACATGCCATAACTCTTAGTGGCAGGTGACATAACCATTATATGGTCATAGGAAATACAAAGTTAAGTGATTCTTCAACAGCATTTTTTAATTTTTCCTGTATCATGACCCATGTTACCTCAGAAATAAGCTTTGGTACTGTGCTCTCATCTAGCTGTATGTGATTATGAAACATCTTGACTTTTAAGGGTCAAAAAGATCTTACCAGGACTCACATGTTGTAGAAGTAATGTGTAATAATATTAGCAACTGTTTGGCTATTAGTGGGCAATACGCTACTATGCCTTTATAAGGGAATATGCTATAGTGGCATGAATTCCTTGAAGGAAAACATGATTTCTATCTTCTCCTGACTTCTACTTTTTAAAGTTTTCTNNTTTTTTTTTTGGGGGGGGGGCAGGGGGATTTATGCAAGATATTTTGGATTAAGGGCAAGAAATTATATTCTAGCACACAGAGTAGGTAACAAACATATATTTATCAAGACCCTAAGATTAACGGCAGTCTAAAAATACTGTGACTTCATTCTAGATCCTGACAGAAGGGGCATGTTCTCAAAAATTGTGTCAGGGCGCCAGAGACCTCTGTGCAGGGAGCTTCGGGAGAACTCCTCTGGATGCCCCCAGTTTCATGAGAGATGTCAGAAATGTCAAGACAATCTTTTGCACGGTAAATAGCTATTTTCTGATTTTTTTTCTGTAATGTGTTGATCACTGGTTTGTAGATTTTGAGGCTGTCATTTTCTACTGTGCTGTTTCCATATTTATTTATTTTTGGAATTAACATTCGGTCACTGAGTTTTTACTGTAACTACGGATACAAACACTATTCCTCATTCCAGATGATTTCAATTACCTTTCCCCACTGTCTCCACAGAGTGTCAGTATAACTCAGTTAACATACCGCTGGAGATCCAAAGTTCTACACACTATAACAAAATACCTATGTATTTTGTTAGAGTTGCCATGCTGCAGAGAAGCAAGAGGTCAGGCAGTAATCAGTCCTGCCTGGGTGCAGAAGTGCTGAGCAGAAAGTGAGGAGAAGCTCGAACTCCTGACACCTGCTTCTCCTGCAGACAACCAGATGTAACTTCAGGTAGCATTCAGCTCCTCACAAGGAAAGCAAGCGCTGAAGAGCCTGTAATTATTCTTTGTTGAACCACGTTGGCTAACAGTGCTGACATGAAGGACAAAAAGGGGACTGCTTGTCAGTATGTAAGGAGATGGTAAAGCTCTGGCACGTACCCTCCATGGGCATGTGGAAAAAATTCAGACACTGTGTCACCTAGAACTGCTCTCACACCTCCCACTGCAGTGTAACACATCTGTATTTCCAGAATGATTTAGGTCTTAAAAGCCACAGAATATGCTTAAACGCAAATGTCTTCAGAATATCTCCAGTGTAGCAAATATTAATGATCCAATGACACATTCTGAAAAGTGTATCAGACAACTTCCATCTCACTAAAAATATCTTTTTGTCTACAACTGTGTTATTACAGATATCAATTTGTATCTGTGGCTACTGTACTGTCAGCCCAAAGGTATCCCTTGACAGTCCTATTTGACAGAGAATAAACTGAATTTTTCCATAGTAATTTTTGTATAGGTTTAATGTAACGTTCTTGTTTAAAATCTGTATTTTAGTAAAGAAAAAAACCAGCACTCTTCAGTTCTGAATTCATGGCAGATGATACTAGTCACATACTAATGTCTAGCTATTGTTAGATAAATATTAGGCCTTAACAATCAACAGGAATACTAAAATACATTATGGGCTTTCTTGTAATAACACGTATCACAGAATCATAGAATAGTTTGGGTTGGAAGGGACCTTTCAAGGTCATCTAGTCCAACCCCCCCTGCAATAAGCAGGGACATCTTCAACTAGATCAGGTTGCTCAGAGCCCCGTCCAACCTGGCCTTGAGTGTTCCCAGGGATGGGGCATCTACCTCCTCTCTGGGCAACCTGTTCCAGTGTTTCACCACACTCATCATAGAAAATTTCTTCCTTCTATCTGATCTAAATCTACCCTCTTTTAGTTTAAAACCATTACCCCTTGTCCTATTGCAACAGGCCCTACTAAAAAGTTTGTCCCCATCTTTCTTGTTGGCCCCCTTTAAGTACTGGAAGGCCGCAATAAGGTCTCCCTGGAGCCTTCTCTTCTCCAGGCTGAACAACCCCAACTCTCTCAGCCTGTCCTCATAGGAGAGGTGTTCCATCCCTCTGATCATTTTTGTGGCCTTCCTCTGGACCCAACAGGTCCATGTCTTTCCTGTGCTGAGGACCCCAGAGCTGTTGGCAGTACTCCAGGTGGGGTCTTATCAGTGCAGAGCAGAGGGGCAGAATCCCCTCCCTCGACCTGCTGGCCACGCTGCTTTTGATGCAGCCCAGGGTATGGTTGGCTTTCTGTGCTGTGAGTGCACGTTGCCGGCTCGTGTGCAGCTTTTCATCCACCAGTACCCGCAAGTCCTTCTCTGCAGAGCTGCTCTCAATCCCTTCATCTCCCAGCCTGTATTGATACTGGGGATTGCCCCAACCCATGTGCACTACCTTGCACTTGGCCTTGTTGAACCTCATGAGGTTCACACTGGCCCACTTCTTGAGCTTGTCCAGGTCCCTCTGGATAGCATCCTGTCCCTCAGGCGTGTCAACCACACACTCAGCTTGGTGTCATCTGCAAACTTGCTGAGGGTGCGCTCAATCCCACTATGTCATTGATGAAGATATTAAGCAGTACTGGTCCCAGTACAGACCCCTGAGGGACACCACTTGTCACCGATCTCCATCTGGACATATTGCTATTGCCATTGACCACTACCCTCTGGACACAACCAGCCAATCAATTCCTTGTCCACTTAACAGTCCCTCCATCAAATACGTATCTCTCCAATTTAGAGAGAAGGATTTTGTGGGGGACTATGTCAAAGGCCTTACAGAAGTCCAGACAGACGACATCCATAGCTCCTCCCTTGTTCACTGATGTAGTCACGCCATCATAGAAGGCCACTAGGTTGGTCAGGCAGGACTTGCCCTTGGTGAAGCCATGCTGACTGTCTTGAATCACCTCCCTGTCCTCCATGTGCTTTGGCATAGCTTCTAGGAAGATCTGTTCCATGATCTTCCCAGGCACAGAGGTGAGGCTGACAGATCGGTAGTTCCCAGGGTCCTCCTTTCCACCCTTTCTAAAAATGGGTGCAATGTTTCCCTTTTTCCAGTCACCAGGGACTTCACCTGACAGCCATGACTTCTCAAATATCATGGAGAGTAGCTTGGCAACTACATCAGCCAATTCCCTCAGGACTCTGGGATGCATCTCGTCAGGTCTCATAGACTTACATATATTCAGGTTCCTCAGGTGGTCTTAAACCTGACCTTCTCTTACAGTGGGAGGGACTTTGGTCCCCCAGTCCCTGCCTTGCGGTCTATATACATGGGATGATAACGGAATATGAACAATTAAAAAAAAATCTATTGCCATGAAATGTGACATAAACCTAGAAGTACTTGGTCAGTCATTGTAATACAGCAAATGGGATAATTAATCCATTTAGTCATTAGGAGCCTGAACTAAATCTACCAAAATAGGTCAGCCAGAATTACTTTTTTTTTTTTTTAGCATTATTTAAACACCAACTCAAAACATGCCCCCTTGCTAGACATTTTTACAGTTTTCTATACTTCACATAGAAAAGACAAAGTACAACACATATTACTTTCCTATAAGCTTCATGCTGGCTGTCTTTTCTAACAGATTGCCCAAACGTTCCCGAACTGCACATAAAGTTTGATGAAGCCTTTAAGCTGGTTAATCTCTCGGGGGAGCAGTACGAGCAGATTCTCCAGGTGGTTCAGCGTCATACAGAAGACACTTCCTACTTGCTGAACAAAATGAAAGAAAGATTTGGGTGGGTGTCTGAGTTATCCAACATGACCATTGGACCAGAAAACATTTTCAATATAGTTAAGGTAAGGGTTGTCTTCCGAAGGGAGCTATTGCACAGTGCTGTCTTTGATGTATGCTTTGCTCATACTTATGCTCTGGGGGATTGTGGATGTTTGTACATGTGTAATGTTTGGTTATTACAACACAAAGTTCCTACTCATCTTGATTTTATGTATGCTTGATAATCCCTCAATGAGCTGAAACTCCAGAGATTAGAAACTATTTTCTTCTAAATCCTTTTAGTCTGATAGATGGCTGACAGGCTAACCTGAATCACTGTCTGATAAGAGTAAATTGACACTAGCAGCTTTGACTGGCCTCAGATTACCTTCACAGATAAATTTCACTGTACCAGTCAGTAACACATCCCTATTGGATCACTGAATATTTAGCTATATGTCTATGTCTGTACCTATATAGCCCAAAGCTCAAAGAAGGCAAATGTTATGCAGATTATTGCAGTGGAAACTGCGTATCTTTAACGACATTTGTCAATATTCCAATAACTACATCACGAGTAACTGTATCCCACACACAAGAATATATCCAAGGTAAATGCAATCCATTTTCCTGGGCAAGGAATAAATCCTATTCTGCCTTCCAACTCAGATATCCAATGTACTACTATTACTGCAAAAACTTTATAGGAAATGATTGTGCAATCCACCAAAAAAGTACAAAATAAGGAACAAGGGGACAGGCAATATTTAAGCACTCTTTCCCAACTGAGTCTGAGCTATCTGCTCTAGAAAAATAATGGTACAGAACTAAGCCTGGTTTAGAAAAAACACATAGGTATGAATAACTTCAATCACACAAACTTTGTCATGAAATTAGTGGGATGACTCACACACAAGTTTTCATTAGGAGAACAGAACCTCTTCATAGACGTAGTTCACGGTATAAATATTAACAAGCAGTTCTTTAATATGGTCTTGCAGTGCCATGTCAGCTCTTCTCACCACCCACCATAAGTTTTGGCATAAATTCTGACATCCACTGTCTTTTCAGAAGAAAGTAATTTAAATAGACAAGTCTAAAATATTCCTCTATTTAATTTTTCCCTATTAAAGACAGTAGGCACAGTAGGTATAAACAAAACTGAAATTACACAGTAGTTTGTAGTGTCTAAAGTACTGATTTTGTTCTCTTCTAGGTGGTACCTGGGGATCCCTCTGGTAAAAATGAAACTGTGGTAGATGTGAATATTCTGAATTCACCTACTTTCACCATTAAAGTTCCTCCCAACTTAGACCCAAAGAGCGCTGAATTCATTGAATACATAGCTGGAAAAGCACTGCAACTATATAAGCAGAATTTTTAAGTGGTAAGTTCATTCTTTTTCCTTTCACAGAGAACGCAATTCTACATAAAGAGTTGCTTACATTGCAATAAACTTTAGTTGGAACAGGATTCAGTCATGGTATATACAAGACCGTCTCCTCAGAAACGACACATTGATTGAGACAAACAGGCATTATGGAAAACAAAACCAAATGCTCAATATTCTAGCCTGCAAAACATAGACATGATGATATTAAAATATTTGACTTATTTAACTGTGAAACCCTTGATCTTTAAGTAACATCTGGGATGAGGTAATGTGATGATAAATATTCCTTCAGAAGAGAATTGCCTCACAACCACAGTCCAGAGCCTTGGCATCGGAAACCATGTCTTCGTGTGCATTAATCACGAATGAACTGGAATTACCACTATTTGTTATGTTTTTTATTTTCGGTGGTGTTTAAGAGCGTGCTCCGTATTATTTTTGATGATAAAGGAGTGCAAAGTTAGAATCAGCACCAGGACTTGAAAGAGCTGTTTTACCATAACATTTTTCCATTAGCAGCACTCTGCTCAAGTTAACAGTGTTAATAGAGTCTGCAGTTTGACTCGTAGGAACACGCACAGAAAGATCCTCCTCATGGGCTTCTAACCGTTTTTGTAGAAAGGGCTCACAGAGGCCTCTCTCCATGCTTAAGAGATTTCCAGATGGGGAGGGAAGAACCAGGCAGAGAGGCGGGGTAAACGATGCATCATATTCTCTAAGCCCACAGCAAATCTCCAGGAAAGACGGGGTGGTTTCAGGTAGCACCATGCTGCTGTGGGGCTAGCCAGCCACTCAGGGAAACCCAGGGGGCTCTGGGATGCACAGCTCCAGTGGCCTCCGACTGTCACCGTGGGCTCTCCCAGGGGCCAGAGCCACAAGACACGTGAGGCAAATCACTGCAGTGTCCCCCCAGTCTTCTGAGGAGGCACTAGATTTGGACATGGCTCCTCTTTAGGTCATGGATGCCTGTCATTCTCATCTCAGCAAATAAAGCATGACCTGAAGCACACAGAAGTCTCAGGAGGCACGTAAAAAGGATTCAATATTAACGAAGTAGATGAAGAAAAGAAAATCTCAGCATTTCATATTGACTCTGGTTGTTCTTTTGAGGTGAGACTCACCATTTTTAAACAGATGAAAGAAATCACTTCCACCAGAGAGGCTGAGGTGGGCTGCAGAATTTAGACAGAATACAATAGGCCTCACCATGAACTCTGCTTGGGTAAATATTGGTGAAGTTATGTGTACATTATATTTAAAATACAAACTGTTTTTTTATATTTAGAAATATATCAAATAAAATGCTCAGCACAGTTTCTCTACAGTTTTTCTTCAAAATTCTCTGTAATTTATATGCAGTTATTGATGATATATACCCTTTCAGATCACGTAAGACTAATCTTCAAGGCCTACTGATGACAATATTCATTTCCTTAGTCTGATTATGATTTTTAGCCTGAATCTTAGTCTGATTTTCCTGTGCAACATATCTTGTGTAGCCATTTCCTACCTGAGAAAAGTAAGTGGCATTAATTTCCAAATCACAATACAATTTTCCGTTCAGTTTGCACAACGGATTTAGGGTACATGAAAGTGTGACGAAAGGGAAGGACCTGTAAGAAGGGAAAAAGAGAAAAAAAATCTGTTTCTCTGTGGGTTTTAAGTCATGTACGTTTCTACAGGAGGGCACTGATACATTCCACATACACTTACTTTTCTAACATCTTTTTTTCAGTCCAAAACCCAAATGTTTAATAATTTTTTTTTTTTTTCTCCTAGGAAAGAAGATGCATGAAATCTTTCTTCCTGAAATCCAGTATATACTCCCTAGGTGAAATACCCCTAAGATCAACATACAGATAGTTGTCAAATGTTGATGGTTAAAATAGCTGCATATAAATAAAACTTTGCTTAGTAAATACTGTGAGATATGAGCTAGCAACTGAAGACTGTAGAAATCTTTTCACTCAAAACCAAATTCAAATCCATTTTAAATAACATTTTATTTAAATAAATATTATGTTGTAAATTAGGTAATCTTTGATAACCAGCTATGGCCCTGGTTATGCAAATATTTAAGGAAATAATCAGCTGTAAGCATACAAATAATTCCTATTTGCATACTTAAATTCAAGCACATTCTTAAGAATTCAAGAACTGGTCCCTACAGATGTTGCACATTCAGCCAAGTCTGAATCAACCACATTTCCATATGCATGCAGCATATTATTTTCCAATGAAAATGTTCCATTTCTTCTTCCAGTTGCTTCTGATGTTTATCATGTACATTAAATGACTTTTCTGAATACGCAGTAATGAGTAAGTCTTCCGCCTTTGGCATTTCTTACTTGTAGTTTGCTTCTGGAGTTAATTTTTTAATTAATTATCAGGGAAGCCTTTACCAGAAAAATGTTTTGTTTTTCCCTAAATTATACATATTAGCTTTCAATGGTATTTGCAAATTATAATAAAGGTTAAGAACTGATATATCTCTCAGTTAGAAGCAGAGCTCTAGGTGATTTGGTTTCATTTGCTGTGCCTGGCATTTCTAAACATTTTTTGCAGTTATATTCACCATTTCCAACTGTATCTCTGCTAAATAAATTGTATTCATTTCAAAGTGTACAAACCCATCTACATTAGATACAAATATAGAAAAATATCAGTACCCTAATTACACCATACCATTTCCTTTACTTCTATACATGCAAGTAAGTATACATTTATACAAGAAAAAGACCGCTTCATTGTTTTAATTATTGGGAACGATATGTTTGCCTGCCTGCTGTAAGGAGAAGTAGCATTTTCTAGTCCACAGTCCTCTGTTCCACTCAACCTCCCTTACATATGCCCGTATTACAGGCTCCTAATCATGAGAGATTAGCAGTCATAACTCCTGTAATCACGCCGGTTGTCAGAAAGTTGGGCTTTATCTGAGAGGTAAGTGACTCTTATAAAATGCTTGACTTTTAAGATACACTAACAAAGAAACATTCAGAGAAGAGTCTGTTTTGACTAACAAAGAGGTACACCTAGAAAATTTTCAGTGGACACCACATTGGGAGCAATTGCAATCAGTGTCGAAGACACAGGTCAGAATGCAAAATGACACAGAAATGGGAGAGAGAAGCTGAGATCAGCAAGATGAAACTCAATAAAAGCAAGTGCCAAGTACTACCCTTAGCAAGAAAGCAAATGTGTAAACAAAATACGAAGCAGGAAGCGGCTAAGGTATGGCATAAAAGGATCTCAGCTGCAAAAGTGCAGGTCAGCGGTAACACTGCTGCTACACAGAAGGCCCATGCTTGGAGCACAGCACTGCAGGAGCACCACACCGAAGACAAGGGAGGCCGGCCGCAGGCTGAACTCGGGCCTGTGGCGGTTCGGGATGTCCTGGCTGGAGGGATCCCTCGCCAGACACGTGTGGCCTGCCAGGCCCAGCCGAAGGCTTCAGCTTTGTTCAGCTCCGAAACGGAACGCCTGAGGCTGCAGAGAGAGGGAAGAAGATGGCAACCACCAACAGCGCTTTCCAGGAGGCGAAGGGCCTGGAGAGCAGTTATTTTGCCCTTGGGGCAGAACGAGGTAGTATCAGCACGGTTTGGCACACAGCCAGCCCTCCACCGGGGTACAAGCCCCGTGCGGGGCCAGAGAGGGTGGCTGTGGAGGTCTTCCAGCGCAAGATGAGCATCTTTGCATGGGCGGCTAAGGAACAGGCACAGGCCACTTGCCCCACCGCGGCCGCGGGGCTTTCTTATCCCGGCTGACCTCTTCAGGTCCCCTCAGCAACCTTGGACCTCGGCGTCGCGACAGTCACACGATAGTTACTGCCTTGCCATTNCCGAGCCCGAGCCCGAGCCCGAGCCCGTGCCCGTGCCCGAGCCCGTGCCCGTGTCTGAGGGGTAGCGCAGCTGCCCCCACCGCCGGGCAGGCAGGAGGCGGCGGCGCTGAGGGGCCGGCCGGGCGGGGGAAGGGAGGGAGCAGACGGCAGCTCCGCCCCGCTCTGCCCGCCCTCGGCGCCGCTTGGCGGGAAAGGCCGGGCTTTGGCGGGCTCGGAGGAGAGGCGACCGGCGGGAGGGGGACAGGCGGGGAGGCGGAGGTCAACTCGGCCCCNCCCGCAGGGACAGGCCCAGGACGCCTCTCGCCCACCATGCCTGCCGAGGGGGAGCTGCCGAGCGCGGCGGCCGCCGGGCCGGAGACCGACGAGCCGCAGTACCTGCGGCAGGTCCAGCACATCCTGCAGCACGGCCACCGGAAGCAGGACCGCACCGGCACCGGCACCATCTCCGTCTTCGGCATGCAGGCGCGGTACAGCCTGAGAGGTCGGCACCGTCGGGATCCGCGGCCCTCGCCCCGTCCCATTACCCCTGCCCGCCGCGGCTCCACCGGTCGCCGCCTTGCGCCGGGGAGGGAGGGACGCCATTTTCTCCCCCAGGGCTGTCCCGCTTCCGCACGCTGAGAGGAAGGCTGCCCCCCGTTCAGGGCCGGGGCTCGGACCCGCTGCCGGGGCCTGTGGGGGCGTTTAGGTCTGTCCCGTCAGCTTCTTCGCCCTCTCCCTGCCCGCTGGGTGCGGCAGCTCGGACCCCTCGTCTCTCTCGGCCCAACAGCCAGGCCTGGCCGGGCGCCATAGCTGTTACCTGGTGAAAAAACGGATTAGATCTTGAAATAGCTTGTCCTGGTCCTTCCTACTGTTAAAGCGTAGTAGGAAGGACGGTTGTGAAAGGTTTGCCAACAATTTTATCTTAAGCCTCCGCTTTCCCTTGCAAATGCCTACACGTACTTGCGTATGCTGCACCGTGGTGTCCTCACGGCAGAGTTCATCCAGGTCCCCCCGGATAACTCATCTTCCCCCACTGTCGAGGAAAATAAGTCAGGTTCTTGCCTTCCTTGATCTGAATATGAGAATTACACATCCTTTCCCAACTCCTTAGTTCATCTCCAAACCTCTGAATGTCAGGTGGTGGCATTACCCTGTGTGTGGAGAAAAATCTAAGTCGGTTCACGCTGACAAACCACTGGTTACCTTTGACACTCTGAAACTCTTTTTCAGATCAGTTTCCACTGCTAACAACGAAGAGGGTGTTCTGGAAAGGAGTGCTGGAAGAGCTTCTGTGGTTCATCAAGGTTTGGTATTTGGATGTCTCTGCGGGTGATGTGCCTGAGAGTGGTATCAAGAGAACAAACTAGTGTGGAGTAGATTAAGGAATTTGGGGTAACTGCAGATGCTTCTGTTTGTACAACAGAACAGAAGTGCAATGACCTAATATTTTGACTGCATGTGGAAGGCCATTATCTTCAAGACATTCTGTGCATTTTGGTGGAGATTATTGCATTGTTATCAATCAGAAGAGTTTTTCTTCTGTTTCTTTTTAAGGGAGATAGTCTGAAACAGTGAGGGCTTTTGCTAATTTGACTATACCCCACAGTTATAAAACCTAGTACAGTCTCTTTTGTTAGTTAGTGTTTGAATAAGAAATAATAGTATGAAGTAGATTGTAGGTAATTTAATGATCTGCTTTTTAATATTGGGATAGCTTCTATTGATTTGAACAGAAACAAGCAGTACAGAAACACAGGTGAAGTAAGACTGATGTAAATACTAGTCTTTCTAGCAGCAAAACCCTGAGATCTAATAAAGCTAATAGCTGTAGTAAGAGTATTAAAATTCAGCTGTAGATAATACATTCCAATGTAGGTGTTCCTTTATATGTTGTGACGTTCTGCAGGTGTGGGAAGGTCTACCTAACCATTTGCTAGATAGCTGGACTCAAATACAATTTATTTTTTTTAAACTATCTTTTCAAATATAAAAGACTAGACACTCTCCAAAACAGAACACTTTCTATGTTGGATTTTTTAGTGTGCTCATTTGGGCATGTTGCAGAACTCAGTGAAATTTGTCTGGGTCATTTTGTCATTTTTACAAAAGGGTTTTTAAGACCTTAAGCTCATTGTAGGTGGCTTGGCAAAGACAATGCCTAGGCAGTAAATTTTCTGTTTATCTATTTTCATGCATCTGTAAAGTCAAGTCCTGTTCTCTGCAAATGTGCATATGAAATAATATACCACAGTTGACCTTGAGGCTGTAGTGTTTGTACATTCACAAAGTTAGAGGAATCCTGAATTAAATAACAGCAGCATGGCACTTCCAGCTTCATCCTAGTATGTTGCACATAAGATTTATTCTGTCCATGTGCAAGAACCTCATCTAGTACATTAATCAGACTGTTCATCCTTTATAAGTGGAGAAATACTGTAGACTAGCAAAGCTTAATAGACCTGTTTCAAATCACGTCCTCTGTGTTGGGATTAGGAGGTAAACTTCTTATGTCTGTGTTTTGTAGGGTTCTACAAATGCCAAAGAGCTCTCTGCAAAAGGTGTGAAGATTTGGGATGCTAATGGATCACGTGAGTTCCTGGATAAGCAGGGTTTCAGCACCAGAGAGGAAGGGGATTTGGGACCAGTTTATGGTTTCCAGTGGAGGCACTTTGGAGCAGAATACAAAAATATGCACACAGGTAATCACATACAAATAGAATCTTGATTGCTTAGTGAGACGACTGTGACACCTCACTTCCCAGAACTCTGGGTGGAATGGACTATTGTTAAAGGGACCATTCACAGTGTGAACTGATAGCCAGAATATATAGTGTTTGAGAAGGTTAATTCAACTTTTTTTTTTTTTTAACTCAATCTAATTATCCTGAAGACTGTTGTGGTTTAACCCCAGCCAGCAACTAAGCACCACGCAGCCACTCACTCACTTCCCCCTGCCCTCACCCTGTGGGATGGGGGAGAAAATCGGGAAAAGAAGTAAAACTCGTGGGTTGAGATAAGAATGGTTTAATAGAACAGAAAAGAAGAAACTAATAATGATAATACTAATAAAATGACAACAGTAATAATAAAAGGGTTGGAATATACAAGTGATGCACAATGCAATTGCTTACCACCTGCTGACAGATGCCCAGTTAGTCCCTGAGTGGCGATCCCCCTGCCCCTACTTCCCCCAGTTTATATACTAGATGTGACATCACATGGTATGGAATACCCCGTTGGCCACTTCGGGTCAGCTGCCCTGGCTGTGTCCCCTGCCAACTTTTTGTGCCCCTCCAGCCTTCTTGCTGGTTGGGCATGAGAAGCTGAAAAATCCTTGACTTTAAACATTACTTAGCAACAACTGAAAAAAACCATCAGTGTGTTACCAACATTCTTCTCATACCTAGCTCAAAAGCATAACACTATACCAGCTACTAGGAAGACAGTTAACTCTATCTATCCCAGCTGAAATTGGGACAAAGATGTAGCTTAGTATATTGTAGTTTGATATTTGTAGAACAGATGAATCATAACGCATACGTTGTTTTACTTTAATCTAGAGCAGGTATGGTCACTGGCAGATGGAAGGATGTGTGTCTGTTGCAGTCCAGAACATGACCTAGCCCCATTTGATAGCAGTGGAACACAGGCTGCCATCTCTGAATACCAATGCAGGGTCCTGATTTCCATGATACAATTGTGCTGGCAAGAACGGATGTTAGTGCACTACATTCATTGGGGACTGTGGAAGAGAAAGATTTCCCCATTCTGCAGCTGGAACACAGTAGGATGTATCCATAGCTGATGATGCTGTGGACAGAACAGCTGTAACAAGTTACGATATGATGCAGTACCTGTTGGTATTATTTTCAGGGGAACTGGCTCATTAACTTACTGTGAACTGTCTTGATAGCTCTTTTCTAAGTCACTGAAGGACAGGATGTACAAAACGTTTACAGGACTGACATTAAAAAAAAGAGTCAAAAAAAGATTATCTGGTTGGTGCAATTTTTAACTCAGATTAACAACATGGTTAGTTATATTTTTTCCTCTTGTTTTTTTTGTCAGTACAGTCTCAAATTTCACGTTACTTACAGATACTGGACTTAGTGTTGGCTTGTTGACTGCTGGCAGAATACAATTTTATGCTAACACAAATAACGCAAATCGTGAACTGACACGTCTAAAAACTTACTAAAATGTTTCAGCATTCCTGAACTTAAAAGGTCTGAGGCATAATATAGTTTGGAAAAAAAGAACAAGATAAATTCCCATAGGTTTCCTTACTAATAGATTTCCTTAAGTTGCATTACTAATGGATAGGTAATTAGGTTCAGGAACTAGCATAACCATTTGACAAGGCTTCTAGCACAGTATTGCTTGCAGAATTCCCTGAGATGCTGGTTATGTATTACTACCTTGTTTGCCAGCTTGGGTGTCCCTGTAACCATAATTTGGTGTTGCTTTGCCGTACGAGTTATTAGAAAAAATTAGTTACCAGCCATGCTGATTCACTTGCATGAGTCAGGACAATGAGTAACAATTAATGACTCTTTTATTCTGGAATCCATTCTAATGTTCAGTTAATTCCAGTGAATTTCTTATATAACTGGTATTGAGCCTAAAAATCAGCCTGTGAGCATCACTGAGTGAAATGTGGTATTTATGCTATACATGATTAAAGTTCCCTTCTGGCACTGAATGCTATGGAAATGTAATCTTCCTACATGACCTTGTGAGTGCTAGATGGATGTGTTCATTCATCTGTCAAAAACTTTCTCCTTTTGAGCATGCAGAGAAGGGTGGCGCCCCATGGTACTGGTCTAGGCATAATTTTTTTTTTTTTTTTTTTTTAAGAAGGAGCACTGTAGCATGCAAGTTTAACATCTAGAAAGGCATCTTAAGCCAGAAATGCAATGAGCAAATTACTTTAAATACCAAGAATGACTAGTTGCTAATATCTTGCCCATTCCGCTACAGCTTTTGTCCTATTTAGGTAACAAGTCATCATGAATGATAAAGTAATGTGCTTTGTCCAATTAATTTTTTTGTATTGCAGCTTTTCTTTCCTGGGATGTAGTGTTTATGCAGACTTCTTTTTTGGTCTTAAAAAATAGCTACTTGTTGAGGCTTGGAATAAAGTGTTCTAAATAGGAATGGTCCTATTTCAGTGGGTGCTAAAGGTACTCAAAGCACATGAAAGAGATGGGGGACATATGAAAATACCATCCTGAGAATTGCACAAGCCTTAGAGCACCCTAAGGAAGACCAAGAATAGCCTACATTTGGAGGGTGCCAACTGATAAATTTAATCACTTTCAAAGTTACAATAAAATATTCAAAGGTTGTCATTTGGGTATTACTTTTCAGTGGGATGTGGGCTGGGCTTTAAAAAAATACCATGGCATGAATCTGTCTGGCTTAGATCTTGTTTGGTATCTTTCTTCAGATTACTCCAACCAAGGAGTTGATCAGTTGCAAAAAGTGATTGAAACGATCAAAACCAATCCAGATGACAGGAGAATCATTATGTGTGCTTGGAATCCCAAAGGTATTGAACAGCAGACTTTAAGTGAATGCAGTTGCGCATTATCTTGCCGTATGCTAAACTATGTTCTAATCCTGTGTCAGCAGTCGGTTCCATTTGGTGTCCTTGCTTATTTTTTATAAAACTACCAGAAGTGCAGTAAAAACGGCCAGGGGTTGTAAGCTTGGTTCTCTTTCTACTTAGTTCTCACGTTCAGACCTCAAAAATTTTGAACCATTACTTCACAGTTTTTCTCTGCAGGTTAAAGTGACAGATATACCTGCCTACATACCAGCGTCTTTGACATACGGTCTCTGTTCAAAGACAGCAATTCTTATTTTAAAAAGGTTAAAAAAACAACCCCAAAAAAGAGTATGCCAAAGCAGTGTGTCTGTTTTTTTGCCATATAATAAATTGTAAACGTAACAAAAACCATTAAACTAGAGGACAAAAATATTATTTGTGTTGTAATCATCTCCTTGAACATGGGTTGTCTAGACTCCTATTCTCTCTGTAGGGGTACTTCTAAATAAGAGCTACTGCCAGAGAATGTTTAACTTGAGCTGCAGTAGATCTATGCACAAAAAAAAAATCACCCAGCATTTTCCACTCATGTCTCTGAAAGGGGATGCCACATGCTGTTGCTGGTACTTTTAAGGTTAAACATTCTCAGGTATCAGGAGATACCTGGTTAGTTTTCCTTACCAAGCTGTAATTGCATTATCTGCACTTTTAAGTATAGATAAACACTGAAAAGATCTTTTGTTTTCTGATTATTATTTTTTTATTGATCACTACTTTTATATCTCACCAAGCAGTAAGGGCATGTTGCAATGGGAAGAGAGTAATATGAAGCAGTTGGAAGTTGCTTTAGGGTGCATGCTTAATTTTACTCTTAATGCCTTCCTTTAGGGAAATCAACTGTCTCACTGAAGTGAGTAAAACTAAACTGCTGTGCAGCATTATGGCGTAAATCTGTTCTGTGGAATATCTGTTTATGACTTTTCTGGTCATACAGCCCAGGAGACAGCTTGTCATGACCCAGACTTAATTGCTTAGGCAGCAGGTGCTTTTAAACAAGAGAAAAAGCAACAGAATGATAGTGCCGTTGGATTTTTGCTCTCTACTGTATCTCATTAAGTGCTTGTTCAGATTTTGCATCGTCTACATTTATAACACACTAATGCTGCTATGATTTTTTTTTTTTTCCCCTCCCTCCTTCCTGTACTGCAATTCCTAGATATTTCTCTGATGGCTCTGCCTCCATGCCATGCCCTTTGCCAGTTCTATGTTCTAAATGGTGAATTGTCTTGCCAACTCTATCAGAGGTCTGGAGATATGGGACTAGGAGTGCCTTTCAATATTGCCAGCTATTCACTGCTCACATACATGATTGCCCATGTCACAGGGCTAAAGGTAGGCTATTTAATCATTTTACTTCATCTTGTCTGAGAAGTGAGGGACTGAAAGAGAAGACTCTTCAAGTAATTTCCAAGAAAAACTGGAATGAACATACTGTTCAAAATATTGCTGAAATACATATAAGAATGAGCCCCATGAATTTAATGTCAATTGTCTCTGGTCTGTATGGGCAGTTAGGATCAGCAATGTAAGAATTCTTAAGTTCGGGTTAAACAGACAGAAGATCCTCCAGGTCTTTTTAACTGGACATGTCAAAACTGACCTGTTCCACTAGTCTACTTCTTAGAAATCTGAACTGAATGCTTGTCCTTGTGGGATAATAACATACAAATGATTAAATTTTGTAGCGTGTGTTTTTGATTGGAAGTGAACAGTAGCTCAGCGGTTCCTGTCAAGGTTCCAGTTTGGATATTCTGCCCACCTAACTTCCAGCTATAATTTCAGCTGGGTATTTTTTTCATTTCTTACTGTAGATGATTATGTAGAGTGGTAGTATGTGCTCAAATAGCTACTGCCCTGACCCCAGAGCTGTATTTTGTCACTTGGCAGAGTAATTTAAATTCACCACAATCTTGTACAAGTGAACCCCAGTTTTCTGTAGAGCATGTAAAAATATTGCACTAGCAAGGCCATTTGGGCCTGATCCTCCTGCTAGCAGCAACATGAAGGGGAACTTAAAATAGGGAAGAATTGGACTTCACAGCAATTGCAGACATACTTAAGAAATTAGGCCAAG